>JASAMZ010010370.1:2500-30661 GCA_030248115.1 Linhomoeus sp. GSCO2_2
CCCCTCTGTTCCTTTTCTCATTCGGGAGATTACCAAGGACGTCACGTTGAAAAGTGAGTTGTTTTCGATAGTATCCTGCTGTTTATCCGAATTTTTGTGATTAGTTCAAAGCAAATCAAAAACTGAGTTGAGTTGAACGAAATTTCTACAGAACAAGCTAAACTAGAGTTGACTTCTATTGATATGTAAGTAAATTAAACTGAACTAACTGTGTCGAAGCAAAGTAAGCCGATATTAATTTGCACTAACATAAATTCAATTAAACTAAATCTACTTAATTACCTTGAAGCTAATTGAGTTGATTATTGCCTTGCATTGAGTTGAAACAAATTAGAATCAATTAAATTAAATCAAATTAATTAACTAAGTTGATTAAATTAAAATTAAAAATTAACTAAAATTATATTAAACAAATCAAACAAAATTAATAAAAAATTGATCGAATTACATTAGGTTAAGTTTTAGTTTTGATTTAATATATTTCTTTTAATTAAACTAACCATTTCATAGCTAATGTTATTCAAATTAATTGAATCTGTTATGGAATTGAGTAAATTAAATGTAGGTAATTAACTTGATTTGAAAACGGAAATAAATTACATTAAATTTTTTAAATTGATTAAAGACATTTATATTGAATAAGTTACCCTTTATTGAATTAAATAGTACTACATTAAGTCGAATTAATTGAAATTTGTTCGATTAAATTAGATTGAATCAAACTAAATCAATTAAGTGAAAACAAATTGTTAGAGAAAATGAAAATTAAATTTAGGTAAGTTAATTAAACAGAATTGAACTGAAATCGGTTGAACTGAATTGACTTAAATTTTATCAAAAATTTAATTAAATTATATTAATTCAGGCAAAATGAGTGAATACTATACCTACACCTAATTTAATTTAACATATTTAATTTAACACTTAAAATCTAATGGTCTTTGCTCCACCATTGATTTCAGACGGGTCCGTACTTCCGGCAGGGGGCGCTGCGGCAGTACATATTCCAGCCATGCATAGAGACCCAAAATACTGGCCGGATCCGCTTGTTTTCAAGCCTGAGCGCTTTCTGCCAGAAGAGGAAAGAAAGCGGAATCCTTTCGCTTTTATGCCCTTTTCCCTGGGAAGGAGAAATTGTGTTGGTGAGGGGAAACTACCTACTTATCGTTCGCACTTGAGTTTTACCTTCCTTGAATCACGAGGCACCTAAACTTGTCCATCGCAATCAGAAGTCCCACTTTTGAAATGTCGACAGTTATACAGGGTGGGCCACCGAAAACCCTCGCTCTTTGCTGACTTATATCTCTAGCGTTGGTTGGTCGATTTGGCTGAAATTTTCAGAGATTATAGTCGAAGGTCTAACTTAAAGATACCGTAAGTTGCATGTTTGTAGCTTTGGTATCGCTGTTGCAGCATTGCGATGGCGCTTCCGTCGAGAATTGACACAAAATCTACATAAATTTTTGACCTTCTCCGATTTTGCTCATTTTTTCGCCGCGCCTCAGCGCGGCGAGGTGTATATATACGGATGACAATGTCTGTCTGTGTGTCTGTGTGTCTGTGTGTCTGTGTGTCTGTGTGTCTGTGTGTGTGTCCGTCGCTCAAAAGTAAGACATGAGGCATATGTGGTCAAGTAGAGTCGATGTCGCTGAGTACGGATCCGATGTCCGTTTCTGTTGCTAATTTCGCATTTTCGAGATATTCGCAATTAAAATTCGAAAATGTCGAAAATCGACTTTTTCGTCTGATGCGCTAGCCGCGAAATTTCTTCAGAAATGGAAGGAGCATGGACCGCGGATAATTTGTAACACAAAAGAAATTTTTTGAAAATGTGGAATTTGATAGAAATACGCGATTATTTGTCAAAATTTCATAAATTGACTAAAATACAACGTCATTTATTGACGAATGTGAATGCAGAAATGGAAAGGTCGTATGCCAATAAGGATTTGTGACATAGTTTTGCAGTTTTTAAAAATTGCAATTTCGAGATATTTTCAATCAAAATATGGAAATGTCGAAAATCGACTTTTCACCTGATGATATAGCGGCGAAATTTCTTCAGAAATGGAAAGAGTATAGACTGCGGATAATTTGTAACGCAAGAGAAATTTTTTGCACGTATGGAATTTAATAGAAATACGTGATTATTTTTCAAAATTCCGTAAATCAACAAAATAGAACGTCGTGTTTTGATGAATTTGAACGCAGAAATGGTAAGGCCATATGCCAATAAGAATTTGTGACACAGTTTTACAGTTTTAATAAATTCCAATTTCAAGATATTTAGAATTAAAATTTAAAAAAATGTCAGAATCGAGATTTTCGTCTGATGGCCAGAACAGCTCTTTATTGATGAATGTGCACTCGGAAACAGAAATGCGTACGCTGAACACAGGAATTCGCTCGCACCAAACTTTGGCAAGGTTTTTTTGTTGGATGTGACGTTTTCACACAGGTAGGAAACATCAGATAAACGGCGTCGTATCATGCCGATAACATATAGCGAACGCGGCGATATCACTGAGCTTCAGATCAGCTGTACAGACAACCGTATCGTGGAGATAGCTGCACTAGGCATTAAGGTACACATTCTCAAGACACTTTCTCCAGATGCGGCTAACGATGTGTACAAAGTTCACTATACTGTTCACCAAAATTTGACGGACACAAAGTATAGGTTGAACTTTTTACACACACAGCTTGTTAAGTATGTGATACATGATGTGATCCCGAGTTTTCCAGCTTTTGTCTTACGTTGCTGCGACCTCCATAGCGTGAGTAACATGATGCCAAAGTTCCTCAGTTCTCCGAATTGAATGTAATGTCGAGAGCTAAAACTACTGTAACTTGCGCTGTGCTGCACAAAACGAGCTGATATTTTAACATGCCGTAGAGAGGAACCACTGTAATGAATGTTGCAAATTCCGGCGAGATTCCGAGTCATAAGCGCATTTGTCAGCTTTGCGGCTGCCAAATTATCGATCGTCTTTGTGTTGCCCGCTCTAGCGCGCTCACCAGCTCAGCTAAACAGTTGCAACTTGGCACATCTCTAAGTGCTAATGCACTTTAATCACTGAAAATTTCAGCCAAATCGACCAACCCGCGTTAGAGATATAAGTCAGCAAAGAGCGAGGCTTTTCGGTGGCCCACCCTGTAGAAGATCGCATGTTTGCTTTGGCACACTGAAGCAAATGGCATACAGCGCTTGGACTTTCCTTACATACTCGTGTTTCGTACGCTTTTACCGTAATAGAAGATAATGTGACACAGATCACAGGTGCCACAAACAAAGTATGTACTTACCCAGCAGTCGTTCTGTTTAGCAGGTTGTATCGCTGACGACAATCGTCACAGTTGTGTTACGTACGTAACTCTCACATGTGGCACAGTTGCTATTCAGGCCAGCGCTTCGCCATTCTCGAGGAGCAGATCGTCTCCTCCTGGGTCTTACGGTACTTCCAAGTAGAGTCCGTCGACCAACTGCACGACTTGCGCATCGAACCAGAGCTCATACTGCGCACCAGCAAACCGCTTGCCCTGCGCATGCGATCGAGGCGCCCCCTGCCGGCCAGCGTGTTGGCTACGGTGAAGAATGCGGCTTCCGAATAAGAAGGAGAGAGATATGGCATACTGCTGTGTTGAACTAAAACTACCGTATCTGTTTTCCTAATCTGGTGATTGTCGTGAGCTCTGTGATTGGAGTAGCCGACGCCACACTCCCCCATTGATTTGTCTTCGCTTGTAAATGAAGGAGTGACAAATGCTGTGAAAGAACACACAAACTTGATCTATTAACGCAACATGTGGATGGAGTAACGGATGGATAGCATACGTGTAACCGGGGGGGGGGATGGGGGGGGTAAGCCCCCCCCCCCTAGCCGAAAGTGTACCCCCCCCCCCATACCCCCCCCCCAGGTACCCCCCTCCCGCCTTCCCCCAAAAACCCCCCCCCCCCAAAATTCAAAAATTTTCGCCTGCGGCGCTTAAAAATGGCAAAATTTCGCCTGCGGCGCTTGAAAATAGCAAAATTTTCGCCTGCGGCGCTATATTTTGGACGTTTTTGACCAAAATTAAGCGATTTTTGGCACTTTTTGGTCTATTTTTGCAAAATTTTCTTATTTTTTGGCACTTTTTTGGCAAAATTTTTAGGTCATTTGACCCCCCCTCCGGGGGCCTCAGACCCCCCCCCCCCCCCGAGGGGTCCTATACCCCCCCCCCCCCCCCCGACCCCCCCCCCCCCCCCCTGGCCGGTTGGCGCTTACACGTGTGATGGATAGGTAATAACGTCGAGACAAGACCACTCGCGCATAGAACCGAACTCGAAACAGCAACTCGATTTTAGAAATCACACACTTGTCACTGCAAGCGGAAGTCCGTAATCCGTGCGAGATCACTTGTCGTATCTTAGAGTGCGAATAACTATAACTCGAAGCCACCCGAATTCGCGAATCGCTTGACATTCCTCTAAATTTCAACCTTGTCGCCTTTCCACCCATCCAAACACCAAACCTCTCGAACCACCAACTATTTGTAGTCCGGAGGTGGCTGGTGGGGATTGTGAGCCGGAGGCGGATACTGATGCATGGGGGGATGATGCATGGGGGGATGGTGCATGGGCTGCTGAGATACCACAGCGCCCGCCCGACGGTTGCTCAAGGCCTGGGCCACGCAGCAGGCGGGACAGCAACAGCAGGCGACGCAGACCGCTAGACAGCAGGCAAACACAGCCACACCCACACCTCCCATCACGTAGGTGAGCCTGAATGTACGTGAAGCTCGTGGATTGATATTGATTGCTGACGACGACAAGCGTCGTCTCGTGTCGTCGTCGTCGTCGTCGTCGTCGTCGTCGTCGTCGTCGTCGTCGTCGTCGTCGTCGTCGTCGTCGTTGTTGTTGTTGTTGTTGTTGTTGTCGTCGTTGTCGTTGTTGTCGTTGTTGTTGTTGTTGTTGTTGTTGTTGTTGTTGTTGTTGTTGTTGTTGTTGTTGTTGTTGTTGTTGTTGTTGTTGTTGTTGTTGTTGTTGTTGTTGTTGTTGTTGCCGCCGTTGTTGTTGTTGTTGTTGTTGTTGTTGTTGTTGTTGTTGTTGTTGTTGTTGTTGTTGTTGTTGTTGTTGTTGTTGTTGTTGTTGTTGTTGTTGTTGTTGTTGTTGTTGTTGTTGTTGTTGTTGTTGTTGTTGTTGTTGTTGTTGTTGTTGTTGTTGTTGTTGTTGTTGTTGTTGTTGTTGTTGTTGTTGTTGTTGTTGTTGTTGTTGTTGTTGTTGTTGTTGTTGTTGTTGTTGTTGTTGTTGTTGTTGTTGTTGTTGTTGTTGTTGTTGTTGTTGTTGTTGTTGTTGTTGTTGTTGTTGTTGTTGTTGTTGTTGTTGTTGTTGTTGTTGTTGTTGTTGTTGTCGTCGTCGTCGTCGTCGTCGTCGTCGTCGTCGTCGTCGTCGTCGTCGTCGTCGTCGTCGTCGTCGTCTTACGTTTTGAAGTCGAACGTGCAAGCGTAGACGGCGCCGCCGACACCCTTTCCACTGTTGGCGGCGAGGTTATTGCAAACGTCGACAGCATTGCAGGTCTGACTGCAGTTCTTGCTACCTGAACTTTTGAGATTAGTTCGCTTATTGCATAACCTGTGCCAGCCAACCCACATTCTTGTTTCGTCTTGAAGCACTTGATCCCAGACCCTTGCACGCTCCACCCTTCGACCAGCACAGCTGTTGATACGACAGCCAGGCCGAGGCATGTCACACTGAACCACGTCGTCATATCTCCCTTTGTATTGCAAGTTGCAACAAATTGTTTCTCTACACTGCCGTTTTGCGATGGAACTCTCTCATGTGACATCCACAGAACAACACAGGCGGAGGAGTGGCTAATGCGCCCACCAAAGCAGACCGGTAGTCATAGCGCTAGTCGCTAAGCGCATAGCATCATTTCGCCTGATTGAAGGTAGGACGCTTGCAGTGGTCTGTCTGACCTCTGACGGCGTTGTTTTGTCGTTTCGTTTGAGTGCGAGAGCGGTGTTTACTGAAAAGAGCAAGATTTGGCCTGTCAAGGTCGCGAACAAAAGGCTCAGGCGGCAGGCGTGCACGCTTTACATTCAATACATGCTCATGCTGATAATTTTCCGTTGCTAATTTCGCTATTTCGAGATAATATTCACAAATAAATATCAAAATGTCAAAATGACACTTATTTACAAGTCGAATCGAGAAAGTTTTTGCTGAAATGGAAAGGGCATAAAACGCGATGAATTTGTGACATAGTTTCGGATTTTGGAATTCACGAAATTAGGGATATTTTCAAGGTTTTTGTCAAAATTCCCAAATTTCGACAAATCCAAACGGCTTAAATTTCAAAATTTCTTTTCACGAATGTGTCGAGCATAGTCTACCAAGTATTTATCAAGTAGTTTCAGATTTTGTAATTAACGAAATTAGGGATATTTCAAGGATTTTGTTAAAATCCACAAATTTCGACGATTTCAAACGGCAAAAATTTCACAATTTCCTTACATTGTTGTGTCGGGCATAGGCTGCCAAGTATTTAGCAAGTCGTTCTAAATTTTATAATTAACGAAATCAGGGATATTTTCAAGGATATTGTCAAAGTTTTCAAATTTCGACAATTTCAAACGGCTTAAATTTCAAAACTTCTTTGCACGGATGTATCGAGCATACTCTACCAAGTCAAGTATTTAGCAAGTTGTTCTAGATTTTACAATTGACAAATTTTGGGATAAGATAAATCGGTATCGCCACAGACGGAAAGCGCGCAGGTCACAATAAGAAGGAAGTACAGTCACGCCGACTGCTGAGGACGATGACGCCTCAGGGTGGCAGAACAAGAGAGTCGATTGAGTCCGCTTGGTTGGTCCTGTAGATACTCGGACCGCAGGTAATCAACTGGCTTCAAGGACTTGCCTAAATCTTCATAGCCTTGCCCCGGCCAGTGGGAACTCAGCGCTGATTCGCAAGAGGTTGTGCTCCTCTCTCTGCCTGTTCTGCGCGCATGCACGGTTGTCAGTGGCGGATCCAGGATTTTGGAATGGGGGGGGGGGCGGAATTTTTGAGGCCACAGGGGGGACCAAGATGCTCTAAAAGCATACAACAAAATTTGCGTCGCAAGCAAAAATTTGGGCCGATTTTGGCCTATTTCGGTACCAAAGTGCTATGAAATAGCGCCGCAGGCAAAAATTTTGGCCGATTTTGGGCTATTTTGGTACAAAAGTGCTATAAAATAGCGCCGCAGGCAAAAAATTTTTGCTCTGGAGGTGCTGCCGCGCAATTTTTTTCTCGGGAGGATAAATGAGGGGGAGGCGATTTGGCCGAATGGAGGGGGGCGGACGCACAACCGCCGCCCCCCCCCCCCCCCCCCCCCCCCCCCCCCCCTTAGATCCGCTGCTGACGTTTGTACAGATGAGTAAATGTGACTGGCGATTCCTGAGAGCGCCATACGCTGCATTGTAACCGTAACTAATTGCATCCGATCTCTCAGTTCTTCTTCAACAGCGTGTCGTCGTCGTCGTCGTCGTCGTCGTCGTCGTCGTCGTCGTCGTCGTCGTCGTCGTCGTCGTCGTCGTCGTCGTCGTCGTCGTCGTCGTCGTCGTCGTCGTCGTCGTCGTCGTCGTCGTCGTCGTCGTCGTCGTCGTCGTCGTCGTCGTCGTCGTCGTCGTCGTCGTCGTCGTCGTCGTCGTCGTCGTCGTCGTCGTCGTCGTCGTCGTCGTCGTCGTCGTCGTCGTCGTCGTCGTCGTCGTCGTCGTCGTCGTCGTCGTCGTCGTCGTCGTCGTCGTCGTCGTCGTCGTCGCCGCCGCCGCCGCCGCCGCCGCCGCCGCCGCCGCCGCCGCCGCCGCCGCCGCCGTCGTCTTACGTTTTGAAGTCGAACGTGCAAGCGTAGACGGCGCCGCCGACACCCTTTCCACTGTTGGCGGCGAGGTTATTGCAAACGTCGACAGCATTGCAGGTCTGACTGCAGTTCTTGCTACCTGAACTTTTGAGATTAGTTCGCTTATTGCATAACCTGTGCCAGCCAACCCACATTCTTGTTTCGTCTTGAAACACTTGATCCCAGACCCTTGCACGCTCCACCCTTCGACCAGCACGGCTGTTGATATGACAGTCAGGCCGAGGCACGTCACATTGAACCACGTCGTCATATCTGCCTTTGTATTGCAACAAATTGTTTCTCTACACTGCCGTTTTGCGATGGAACTCTCTCATGTGACATCCACAGAACAACACAGGCGGAGGAGTGACTAATGCGCCCACCAAAGCAGACCGGTAGTCATAGCGCTAGTCGCTAAGCGCATAGCATCATTTCGCCTGATTGAAGGTAGGACGCTTGCAGTGGTCTGTCTGACCTCTGACGGCGTTGTTTTGTCGTTTCGTTTGAGTGGGAGAGTGGTGTTTACTGAAAAGAGCAAGATTTGGTCTGTCAAGGCCGCGAACAAAAGGCTCAGGCGTGCACGCTTTACATTCAATACATGCTCATGCTGATAATTTTCCGTTGCTAATTTCGCTATTTCGAGATAATATTCACAAATAAAATATCAAAATGTCAAAATGACACTTATTTACAAGTCGAATCGAGAAAGTTTTTGCTGAAATGGAAAGGGCATAAAAGAATTTGTGACATAGTTTCGGATTTTGGAATTCACGAGATTAGGGATATTTTCAAGGTTTTTGTCAAAATTCCCAAATTTCGACAAATTCAAACAGCTTAAATTTCAAAACTTCTTTGCGCGGACGTATCGATCATAGTCAGACATGTATTTAGCAAATAGTTTCAGCGATTATAATTAACTAAATTTAGGATATTTTGTTAAAATCCCCAAATCTCGACAATTTCAATAAACAGCTTAAATTTCAAAATTTCTTTTCACGGATGTGTCGAGCATAGTCTGCTAAGCATTTATCAAATAGTTTCAGATATTAAAATTAACGAAATTAGAGATATTTTCAAGGATATTGTCAAAGTTCCCAAATTTTGACAAATTCAAACGGCTTAGATTTCACAATTTCCTTACATGGTTGTGTCGGGCATAGTCTACCAAGTATTTATCAAATAGTTTCAGATTTTGTAATTAACGAAATTAGGGATATTTCAAGGATTTTGTTAAAATCCACAAATTTCGACGATGTCAAACGGCAAAAATTTCACAATTTCCTTACATTGTTGTGTCGGGCATAGGCTGCCAAGTATTTAGCAAGTCGTTCTAAATTTTATAATTAACAAAATCAGGGATATTTTCAAGGATATTGTCAAAGTTTCCAAATTTCGACAAATTCAAACAGCTTAAATTTCAAAACTTCTTTGCACGGATGTATCGAGCATACTCTACCAAGTATTTAGCAAGTTGTTCTAGATTTTACAATTAACGAATTTTGGGATAAGATAAATCGGTATCGCCACAGACGGAAAGCGCGCAGGTCACAATAAGAAGGAAGTACAGTCACGCCGACTGCTGAGCACGATGACGCCTCAGGGTGGCAGAACAAGAGAGTCGTTTGAGTCCGCTTGGTTGGTCCTGTAGATACTCGGACCGCAGGTAATCAACAGTCTGGCTTCGAGGACTTGCCTAAATCTTCATAGGTAGCCTTCCCCCGGCCAGTGGGAACTAAGGGCTGATTCGCAAGAAGTTGTGCTCCTCTCTCTGCCTGTTCTGCGCGCATGCACGTTTGTCAGTGGCGGATCCAGGATTTTGGAATGGGGGGGGGCGGAATTCTTGAGGCCACAGGGGGGGCCAAGATGCTATAAAAGCATACAACAAAATTTGCGTCGCAAGCAAAAATTTGGGCCGATTTTGGCCTATTTTGGTACAAAAGTGCTATGAAATAGCGCCGCAGGCAAAAATTTTTTGCTCTGGAGGTGCTGTCGCGCAATTTTTTCGCCGCGCCCCAGCGCGGCGAGTATATATACGGACGCTATTGTCCGTTCGTGTTTCTGTGTGTGTGTCTGTCTGTGTCACAAAACTAAACATGACGGTTAGTGCCACCCGATGGAGTCGAATGCGCTGAGTAACGTGCCGTTGTCCGTTTCTGTTGCTAATTTCGCTATTTCGAGATATTTACAATTAAAATTCGAAAATGTCAAAAATGACACTTTTATTTACAAGTCGTATCGAGAAAGTTTTTGCTGAAATGGAAAGGGCATAAGACGCGATGAATTTGTGACATAGTTTCGGATTTTGGAATTCACGAAATTAGGGATATTTTCAAGGTTTTTGTCAAAATTCCCAAATTTCGACAAATTCAAACAGCTTAAATTTCAAAACTGCCTTGCACCGATGTATCGAGCATAGTCTGCCAAGTATTTATCAAATAGATTCAGCGAATATAATTAATTAAATTAAGGATATTTTCAAGGATTTTTACAAAATCCCCAAATTTCGACAATTTCGAACGGCTTAAATTTCAAATATTCTTTGCACGGAGTATCGAGCATAGTCTGTCAAGTATTTAGCAAATAGTTTTAAATTTTATAATTAGCGAAGTTAGGGATATTTTCAAGGGTATTGGCAAAATTCCCAAATTTCGACAATTTCAAACGGCTTAAATTATAAATTTTCTTTACATGGTTGTGTCGGGCATAGTCTACCAAGTATTTAGCAAATAGTTTCAGATTTTATAATTAACGAATTTAGGGATATTTTCAAGGTTTTTATCAGAATTGCCAAATATACCCTATTTCAAAAGGCTTCAATTTCAAAATTTCTTCACATGGTTGTGTCCGGCATTGTCTGCCAAGTATTTAGCAAATAGTTTCAGATTTTGTAACTAACGAAATTAGGGATATTTTCAAGGGTTTTGTTAAAATTCCCAAATGTCAACAATTTCAAACAGCTTAAATTTGAAAACTTTTTTGCACGGATGTATCGAGCATAGTCTGCCAAGTATTCAGCAAGTAGTTTCTGATTTTATAATTAACGAAATTTGGGATTTTTTCAAGGATTTTGTTGAAATCCCCAAATTTCGACAATTTTAAACAGCTTAAATTTCAAAAGTTCTTTGCACGGATGTATCGAGCATAGTCTGCCAAGTATTTAGCAAATAGTTTCAAATTTTATAATTAACGAAGTTAGGGATATTTTCAAGGGTATTGTTAAAATTCCCAAATTTCGAAAATCTCAGGCCCTAAGCCCAAAAGAATAGGGCGTCGTCCCATTTATGCCTTTTACAATAAGGCGTCGTCCCATTTATACCCTTTTCAATAGCGCGTCGTCTCATTTAGACGCTTTTATTGCACTGTGTGCCTGCGGCGAATTTCTCTGATCCATTTATGGATCAGTCACCGCAATTATAAGCGCAAAGTGTGCCTGCGGCGAATCTTCTGATCCATATGTGGATCAGGCACCACGAGCAAATCCAAGACCAATTGCGGCTATACCCCACCAAATTGTCAACTAAATGTCTAGCGGCACTTCACTATCCAGTGCACATTATCGCGCACACGCTCTCAAGTTTACACTGATGCCAATGTGGTGCCAGAGTTTTTACACAAAGCTTGTTTTCTCAGGAGGATGAATGGGGGGGGGAGGCGATTTGGTCGAATAGAGGGGGGCGGACGCACAACCGCCCCCCCCCCCCCCCCTTAGATCCGCTACTGACGTTTGTACAGATGAGTAAATGTGACTGGCGATTCCTGAGAGCGCCATACGCTGCATTGTAACCGTAACTAATTGCATCCGATCTCTCAGTTCTTCTTCAACAGCGTGTTTGGAGCGCATTCCAACGGTTGACCAAAGTACCAACATTTCAGCACAGGTCGAAAGGGTCGTAGGGTAGTTATCACAAGCTCGTCTCGATTTCGAGTCATCGCTCCTTCGCCACCAGTGTTGCCGAAGTTTTGTATTTTCGTAAAAAGTAAAGTAACTTTTCAGAATATCTTAACGAGTAAAGTAGAGTAACCTTTTAAATTTTGAGACATATCCGAAAAACTTTTAAAAAGCAAAAAGTTTTAAAAAGTTTTAGTACTAGATGTCATCACATTTATTCGTTAAGTGAATGGTTTGCGACGACATAGTTCTGTAGGTATATCGTTCAAAGCAAACAATATGGTCGGTTTGGCAGCACACGTGTCTTCAAATCAACTAAAACAAAGGTCTGACTCTGCATTTCGACAGAAAAATCAATGGGATGAGCAGGAAAAGAGGCGCAAAAAGTTTCAAAGAGTAAAAAGTTTTAAAAAGTTTTAAATAGTAATAAAACATTTGGAGATTCAATCGAGTAAAGTAAAGTAAAGTAACTTATATTGAAATTCTGATCAAGTAAAGTAAAGTTACTTTACTTCACTCGTTACTTTTACATTTTACGAGTTATAAAGTTACTCGCGGCAACACTGTTCGCCACTACGTACTACCGAGTGTCACTAGTCACTACCGGGAGTGACGCAGTGAAAGTAGTCGCCGGGACAGCCCTGGGGGCAGGCGTTGACGCACACGAGACCGGCGCAACAGCCGATATTCTCCCCAATCTTGCAAGGTGCGTACTCGCTCATGCAGCCTTTGCAGACGCCGCGGAGCGTCAAGTGGCCATCGGTCGTACGAGTTTTGTTGTGCACCTGAAGCGGCGTGCACTAACAGCGTTGTGAACTCGCAACGCAAGAGAATGATTGGGTCTGAATGAGGGCCTCCAAAATTCTGAATGAGTGCCCCCAAAATTCTGAATGAGTGCCCCCAAAATTCTGAATGAGTGCCCCCAGGACCCAGAGGCGCGCTCCTACCACGGCCGTGTGAGTAACCTGTTGGACACAGCCGATGTCACATGCCAAAACCGTTCTATGCCAAATCCGCCCCCCGGCGGTTTTGGCATATGCCAGTTTCGCCCCCCGGCGGTTTTGGCATACATGCCAATACCGCCCCCTCTATGCCAATTCCGCCCACGTCTTTCTAGAGTACCTGTAATCGAATCTTGTCTGCCTCACGCAGCAGCCATAACCGCTCGTGTGCCGAATACAGTGGCTGGCGATGCTTGCAAAGGAAAGATGTACGTGTAAGAGAATCGAGTGAGAGATTGTTGTTTAGAAAGTGTTGTGTCTATCTCCTATCTATGCCCTATGACCTTGTGGGATGCACCCCAGTGCCATGGTCAAATCTGCCAAACTACGAGAATGCGAGTTTGCGTGTCGGTCTGTGATCATTCCGAGCAAACGAATCAACTAGGATTCGGTTTGTGGGGTCCCTCTTGAAAGTTATTCACATTCCGGTCATTGACTTGCCGCTCACTACAGCCACAAATGGTGTTACCAGTTTGGAGACTTTAGTTTGGTAGTCTCGCGGCCTAGGCTTTTCCCAGAGGATGCAATGTTATATTGACTACCCGAGTCCAAAGAGAACCCCAGGGGCCAAAGCCCCTCGCAAGCGACGATGGTAAGCGGAAGGAGCCGATCGTAGGCATCAATCTTGGCTAAGCATCCCACTTACAGGAAATTAGCACACTTCAGACAGAGAGAATCTGGAGGAATGCTTGACTTAGATTTGAGATTTCAGCACCGGAATTATAGATTTGGTGGACTCATTCAGAATGTCCCAGCGTAGTCTCAGTTGGCTGAGCCAAACTTGACTGCCTACTAGAGGTTCCAACGGGCCGGTGGTTTTCGGCCCGGCCCGGCCCGTCTGGGTCCTGCGGCCCGCCCGGCCCGGCCCGGAATTTCTTTCGAGCGGCCCGGCCCGGCCCGGCCCGTTTCAAATCCCGTAATCGGCCCGCCCGGCCCGGCCCGTCGTAAAATTTTTTGCAGCCGCGGGAATTTTAATAACTGGAGCGTCTAGACCTACTGCAATAAAATTTGGAGAAGATAGACGTCGTTATGTTCTGCAAGTTGTGCCAAAATTGTAGCCAAATCAGGTAAGCAAAGCGCCTACACCTCCTCGTCAACCAAGGTGTACTTTTCCGCCGTCACAAGAGAAGAAAACGCCGAAAGCGCGTCTCTTCTAACGGTGTCGTGTGGGCGATACACGAAAACGATTTCCGCGAAATTTTAACACAAGCAGAGACACATGTTGGGCTATTGCGTGTATAAATATCGCTGCAATCCGTTCACCCTCGGCTCACCTATGCAAGGTTCTGTATAGCTACGATCGTACTGAACAAACTTGTCTCCTTCAGCGTTGCCTTTGAATAACTCGAATATCCGTGAACCGATTGCAATAGAAGTTGGGCATAGTGAATGTCATTATGTTCTCTATGTTGTGTTAAAATTTCAGCTAAATCACACGAGCACAGCGCCTACGATTCCACGTCAGCGAAGGCCTACTTTATGCTACTTCTTAGATGCCTTACTTATTTGCGTTGATGTTTGTGAGCGAACAGCGAATCCACTTCATTTCAGAGATCTCACAGCAGCAACAACAACCGTAGAGGGCAACGAGACGCAGGCAAACAGGCGACCCCAGTTCCGTTCATCACAACTTTGCACGTCTTACCAAAAGCCTTCTATTCCAGTACCTGAGCAAGTTGAGGAGATCTGCGTTTGGGTAACTGAGATTCAACAATTGTCGTGTAGGAACATGAGCGAATTGACACTTTCGGCGCCTAGTCGAGACCTCCGCTTGGTTACGGTAGCACCACTGATTGAAAACACCCGCTCAGATGCCGCAGAACTAGCCTGACACACGAACAGCTGCTTAGCGACGCGGCTAAGATAGGGATACAGTTTCTCAGAGTTCGCCCAAAACTGTAGAACATCATCGCACTTCTCAGGAGAGGCCAAATACCGCGCTAATTCGTCGTCGTCACAGCTACTATTTGCCGCTTCAACAACATCAAACTTGTCAAATCTGCTCTTTTTCAAGGCGGTTTTCGCGGTATTTTCACCCGTGGCTTCCACTGAAATTTTGGCCAAAATCTGACGAATCTCGCTGTAGACTGTAGACTCCAAAGCCGTTGACGCTGTAATGCAGTATACTGTAGGGCAGGTAGGGTAGGCACGTATTCATCATCACTTTCCAAGGAGTACGTTTCCCTGAGGTCTAGCGACAAAGATTCACAAGCAAACCTTCCGCAAAACTGTCCAGAAAAGTGATTATTCTCCTCAGAAGTGGGCGATCGATTTCCTCTAACAAATTGAGCTTCGCCCCATTTTCATGGGCGATTAGCAGCGATCGGCATTTCTCAAAATTGTCGTCTACTGACTTGAGACAGCTATGTAACGAAGTCCATCGGGTAGACACTTCTTGGGCTTCTGGGAAAATTTGCGGTCATTTTAGCGAAATCACATCAAAACATCCAGCGTTGAAACAAGCTCCGGTATTAAAAAGTTGAGTTTGTATTCTGACTGACATTGCAAAGAGTTGCATTCTTTCTGCAGAGAGTGCGAGAGTTCATCGCCCGCATGCTCCGCTTCATGAGCCCCCGCTTCGCAAGAGGGTATTGCATAGCAATATTGATTTCGCCCGCGATTTGGCTTTTAGAGCAAGAACATCCCTCTTTCAAGCAACGCTTTTAAAAAAGTGACAAAAACTTGTAAAAGGTTTGGCAAGCAATTGACAGAGCACAAAAGAGCGCACTACGAGCAATCAAACCGTGTAGCACTTCTGCAAAGAGCGATCTTAGTGTTAAAATCTCGAGAATGGCGCTTTCTGCGGTGCGTGTTTGCGTAATTAAAAAATTTGTTGCTGCCGCATGAAAGAGCACGCCGAGAGCTTTCACCTGACGTCTCGAATGCCACTCTACGACGTAAGACGAGCGATTTAGAGCCGTTTTGTGCTTTTGCACATTCCAGTTACTGTAACTCGCGAAATTCAAACTTTTGAGTTGCGACCGATGCGAGAACAAATGATCATTGCGTCGAGAGCTATCCGATAAGCTCGAGATCGTCTCTCTACGACGCAAGTTGAGCGAGTTAGAGCGATCTTAGCGTCAAATCCCGAGAATGGCGTTTTCCGCGGTGCGTGTTTGCGTAATTGAACAAACTTTTGTAGCCGCATGAAAGAACACGTCGAGAGCTTTCACCTGACGTGTCGATTGCCGCTCTACGACGTAAGACGAGCGAGTTAGGGCCGTATTGTGCTTTTGCACTTTCGAGTTACTGTAACTCGCGAAATTCAAACTTTTGAGTTCCGACCAATGGGAGAACAAATGATCAGTGAGTCGGGAGCTATCCAAAAAGCTCAAGATCGTCTCTCTACGACGCAAGTTGAGCGCCTTAGAGCGATTTTAACGGCAAAATGCCAAGAATGGCGTTTTCAGCGGTGCGTGCTTGCGTAATTGAAAAACTTGTTGCTGCCGCATGAAAGAGCACGTCGAGAGGTTTCACCTGACGTGTCGACCGCCGCTCTACGACGTAAGACGAGCGAGTTAGAGCCGCTTTGCGTTTTGGACCTTCGGGTTACTGTAACTCGAGAAATTCAAATTTTTGAGTCTCGACACCCATTATGACTAATGATCAGTGAGTCGAGACCTATCCGTAGAACCCAAGATCGTCTCTCTACGACTTTCCAACGCCGAGATCTGAGAGCGTGACGGACGGACGGACGCACGCACGCACGCACGCACGCCGAGCTCTCCTAGGGTGTCGCCCGCCTGAGGGCGGGCGAAAAAATTCTTTGGTCAGAAGTTATACAGTGCCCACAGGTCTACACAATCGTGAAAAAATTAGGTTTGCACAGCAGGGTCGTTTTCGAGCTACAGGCGAGAAACCGAATTTCGAGTACTGTTTTGGTGCTCATTTTCCACTTTGACTAGCCAAATCACATCAAAACATCCAGCGTTGAAAAAATTCTTCTGCTGGCAGTTATGTAGTACCTATAGGGCTACACAACTGTGAAAAAATTAGGTTTGCTCAGCAGGGTCGTTTTCGAGCTACAGGTAAAAAACCTAATTTTTGAAGGTGGCGCACAGCAAAAAGTTGAAATTTCGTCAACAAATCAATTTTTTCTGAAATTTTCGTTAGGACGGTTGGATTCTACATAAAATTCTGCTTCGGATAAGTTGGTTTTAAAGAATTTGTCGAAACAGCCCTTCTAGCTATTTATCTCCGAAGATGAAAATTTTCATTTGCGCGTAATTTGCGCAATTTTCAAAATTTTTCCAAAATATTTTAGGGAACCAAGTTTTAGCCTAGGGTACACCTTTTGTGCGATTTTGAGCGAAATCCGAGAGATTGGTCCAAAAAGTTTTGTCAGTAATCTCTGTAATTGTCAGATTCTGTCAGATTCTCACTCTTAAGTGGCAAGCAGATGTCATTTTGGGATAGATTAGATTCAGGAGTTACATAATACCGATCTATCATCACGAACAACTTGTTCTCCCTTCCCACCCGAAGTGAAAGTGGGGAGGGGGCGGTATTGGCATAGAGGGGGCGACTTTGGCATATGCCAGTACCGCCGGGGGGCGAAACTGGCATATGCCAAAACCGCCGGAGGGCGGTTCTGGCATGGGGGCGGTTTTGGCATGTGACACCGGCCTAAGCAGGGGGTGAAGTAGATGGAGGAGTGTTTATTCCACTTACCGTTTGCACTAAAACTCGGCCGGCGTCGCGCCGACTGACTCTTGTGCACTGTGGGCGCAAGGCGAGCCTAAGTAAAGCCTGATTTCAGAGAGAAATCTTGCTTGAAGGTATAGAGAACGATAACGGTATAAGGACTCCCACAGACGAGATTCTTAGCCCCGCGGCTCCATTCATACCGTGATTAGACAGACGCCGCACTTAGAACACTGGGGGCATTCATTCAGAATTTGGGGGCACTCGTTCAGACTTTGGGGTTTGGGGGCGCTCATTCAGAACTTGGGGGCACGGCACTTATTCAGATATAACCCAAGAGAATACCGCCCTTTGTGCAAGCCAGCAGGGTGACCAATAGAAACTCATTTTGAATTCAGTTTCAGTTAAAGTTAATCGTCATAGCTACTATGTATCATAACATAATATAATGCCTGTGTTTCGTTTCAGTTTCAGTTTCAGTTGCGGTGTTTGCCGAGTTGCAGTTTTCGATTGTTGAAGGACCAATATGACACAGTGCGGATCTTTGGTGTTGATGCTGTGGAGACTTTGGTTGACTGCGTTTGGTTGGCTTCTTCCACAACTGGAGTGTAAGTGTGAACAAAATGTTTAGGCACTACAGATAACATTTGCTGAAAATTTTAGGATTTAGCACTATTTTAGCGTCAAACAACTGGCCAGTTTTAGTATGAAGTCCGCGCCGGCTTCGATTCAGTTTTAGCTAACTGATTACTGATTGTAACTGAAACCTAAACTAGTTTAGAAGTTTCTATTGGCCACCCTAGGCAGTGAAATCCAATCACCAGGCAGAAGAGGCCATCGCAACAGTCGATCGTTTTCGATGGACCGTCAAACTTCTTATAGTTTTCGTTCCAGCATTCGCCCTCCACCTTTGAGCAGCTTGGGGCGGGTTTTGCTTCGGCAGTGAATGCTATCATAGCAACAGATTTCACGAGAAAAGCGATGTTCGTCATCGTTGTGTTAGTGTTGTTGTGTTTGTGCAATGTTATGAGAGACCAATGCGCGAAGACTTGAAATGGGCTACACTTTGAAAAAGGCTTTGAAGGACTTCCAAACTCTGCAATTCAAAGCGGGGCTTTTAGTTCGAGCGATCAGTCGAGCGATCAAAGTGAAGCGCCGGACAAACGATGGGTCGTGTTCGTCTATCTCCAGCTCAGTGTACGTCCGCAGTGCGAAGAAAGAACGTTCGGCTGCCTACTTCCCAACTCTTCCTTCAGACACATAATCGCAAAGCGAGAAGAGAATACGAACGAACGAAAGCAAAGATGGAAACAGAGGAACTCCGCAAGGGCGCGCGCGAACGCTTCCAGACTCTATGCCGCGTCACTGCCGAGCAGCTCACAACGCCACTCCAACAACCTAATTGCTCGCAAAAAAAATCCCCCTAACGCAGCTCGACACTCTCAAGACAGACTCCAGTTCGCCAGAGCGCAGAACTCCCTCGCCACACTCCCAAGAAACGCATCACAACACAAACAACCGCACCACATACGCCATTCAACTTTTGTCTGTGGAAAGAAATTGCTTCTAAGCGGATCTGTCATGTCAAATTTCAAAATCAAAGGTGTGATCTTTGACCTGGGAGGGTATGAGTCCCGGACAAAGAAGAGTGGAACGGTTGGTGCCAAGAGCGTATCGTTGATGCTATCCACTTATGTACCTATATGTGTCGGAGTGTCGTTTCAGAGATGAGAGACGTGACCAAACCGACTCGATCGAGGAGACACTTCTGAAGGACAGCGATTTGCTCCAGTTGTCTGACGCCACAGACAGAGGAGAGTGTATTGTTGAGAAGTTTGAGAAACACCTCACTGATGCCTACAACAGAATGGTGTGACGAACTTGCACAACTGAAGTTGCCGTAACATGCAGTACTCATGTGATTACATTGCAGCACGGCACCTCGCTATCCCACCTACCAGCCTACAGTGACTATCTCAAGGACAATTCCAAGAACAGAAACAACCTATTCCCTGAAATGCTGAAGGCTGTGAAGGAGCTGCAATCTAATAGCTACAAAACAGCCCTTCTAACGAACAACTTCCTCTATGACGAAGAGGGGCGCTTACCAACGCAGCCATTCAGAAATGAGGATGGCTTCTTTGATGTGGTGATGGACGAATAAAACTCCTAACACAAGAAAACGTCCATTTGAAAATAAATGAGTATTACTGCAGATAGTGGAGTCCTGTCGCGTGGGTTTGCGCAAGCCCGAACCTGGAATCTTTGAATTGGTATTGGAGAGACTGGGATGTAGGCCTGAGGAGACGGTATTTCTGGATGACTACGAGGCCAACCTTGAGGGCGCACGACAGCTAGGAATCAACACTATCAAAGTATGTCCTATTGCGATGATTGATGAATGTCGGCCAATGCTGGAGACCCACCCAACTTTGCTTTCCACTCAGGTGACTGACCCCATCTTTGCGCTTCAGCAACTGGGGTCAAGAATACAGCTGGAACTTGTGGACATCTGACTCCTCGGGATGGACAGTCTGCTGCTGACGACAAACGTGGATAGAACAATACTCGCAGTACCCTGTTATGGCATGCATGTTGTGGTTCGTGAAGTAAACAATAGTCCTTCCATGAATAGAACGGCCAGTTTCTGTAATGCGCCCAGATGTCGCCTTGTTCTTGGCAGACTGATAGTGCACTCGTGCATGCATCGATGCTTACAGAAGCACCCGTGCACAGTGTCACAGGCGCTGAAAGTGTCTGGCAATGCTTGGGCGTCTAGGCGCTGTATTGCGCTTTTCAGGGGCTATCACTAGTAGTTTTAGCAGACACCAAAGACTATTGCACTGCAGCACTATGGACTTGACTAGCAAAGGAGTCATTTTCGACTTGGGTGGCGTCATCTTCCCTTCGCCCATGTCACTCTGGATCGGTCTGTTGCACTAGAAAGAAAGTGATTGTTTGAGACGAGGAGTGTACAGTATGAGATGTTTCAGACTACGAGAAGCAACTTGGATTGAAGGAGAACTCCTTGATGGAAACCATGATGAAAGATCCCACTATCTTGGAAGACTTCCATAATCTGGAACTGGGAAAGTTTACAGTGGCTGAATTTGAGAGTAGATTTGCCAGAGCCTACAACAGCAGAGTGAGACGCCAGTTGGCACAATTGGTATTAGGCCCTGTGCATTGTTGTTTGACGAAATTGGAGCTATTCTAGAATGGCACCACGTTGTCCAGTCTACCTTTGATCAGTGAGTGCATCAAGTTTGGTACGAAAGACAAGAGCAGACTCTATCCACAGATGTTGGAAGCAATTCGTCTATTGCGCCTTTATAAGTACAAGACAGCACTTCTCACCAACAACTTTCTCTTTGACAAAGAAGGACAGCAGTCCACACAGCCTTTTGAAAGCCAAGACGGCTTCTTTGATGTGGTTCGGTCTACAAAATATTGCTAGTGTCTTGCGAGTGTTGTGAGTAACTGAAGAGTCTAATGATTGGGGCACGTTCAGATTGTCGAATCCTGCCGAGTGGGTATGCGCAAGCCTGATGCTCGAATATACCAGCTAGTGGTGGAGAAACTGAGCAATACGAATGGTTAAAACAACAGACATTAACTAATTGGCTCGGGAGGACGTGAGTTGGATTTTGAGTAAAATTGATAATTTGAATTGTGAACGAAAATATCGAGGTTTAACTAACTGCTGCACATGAATGCTATTTTCGACGAGATTCTGCAATACGTTCGCTGTGCGGGAGAAAACTGAATATATGACGTTTCCTAAATTTGTACCGTACTGCACTGCACCGTGTGTGCAAGTGAGTGCAACTGTGGATGATTGCCAGTCTTGTCAATAGTTATTCTGATTGTGTGGGCACAAGTTTGCGTCGAAAACATCTTCAATTACTCCCAAAAGCAACTGAGGCGTAGCCACCCACATTTCTCCACTGTTCCATCAGCGCCCAAAAAGTCAGACGTCCTTTTGACAGCATCCTTTACCTCAGCCTTTCCTGCGAAAAATGATTCCCCATCTAAAAACTCTGGTGCGCTTATAGGCTAGCGCTGAGCGTCAGAGCAGCTGTCGTCCCGCATAAAGTTGCCGCAGCTAGCACACACGTAGCCTTGGCATTGTGTAGTGTATAGGTGCATTTTGTTCCAACCTGGCGCGAAAAACGAAGACTTAGCCAAGGAAATAAAAATCATACATAATGCTGGCCAATGTTCTCGGCCTCTTGAGATTTTTGGACGACAGCTATCGCGGCAGTGACATAGTCGACCAACTCCATGATTTGGTCACCACAAATCTTCTGATTGTGTTCTCACTCTTGATCAGTTGGAAACAATTCGGTGGCAGACCTGTGGAGTGCGCATTGGAGGGAGAAATCGCTTCCTATGAAGACGTAAGGCCACATTTCAGGGAGACCATCAATAATGCAACAAAAAGTGTGAATAATTTCCGCTGTCTTGTTGCGTTAGCGTCTAAAATACATGCCATTTCTTCGCCGCCGGTCCCTCACTCAACCAGTCACCCTTTGCTTCGCCGCGCACACTCCACACGCCGCCAGCGCGAGTTGACAATCCTGGGAGGTGGGGTAGGGAACTGGAATCGCCCCCCCCCCCCCCTGCTGTGCACACAGCAGCAACACTGTGCGCACGCGCCGCGCACCACCCCTCTCTTGTGCGACTACCATAGTGCGAGTGACAGACGCACAATCGCTGTATGCGCATTGCGCACCACCAGAATACTTGCCATTATCAAATTCCACCGAAATACAACCATGGATCGCGCTCTGAACGTGGTTCAGTACCTCGAGGAGGGTCTGGTGGACATTGACAGGGTCGACTTTGCAAACTCCATTGTCACGTCGAATGTTTTGATTGTGCTCGCTATGATTATCAGTTGGAAGCAGTTTGGTGGCACCCCATTTGAGTGTCTGGTGCCGCCTGAGTTCAAGAAAGGATGGGAACAGGTGAAGCTTTGGGCTCTGTGGTTGATAAATTCTATACCATGAAAACTGTTAACTGTTCTGTCTGTCATCACTGGTCTGTCTGTCTTGTAGCTCATGCGTGCGACGCCGCGCAACAGTCCTTTTGGCGTCGTAGTCTGACGCGGTTGAGTCTGGAATGTTTATGAAGACAATTTCTCAGTGGTCGTCAACCGCCTTCAGGGTGTCCACCATTGATAGTACCCATCGGGCATGTGACATGCTATAGTGAAGCAACTTTCTTGCGATCTTGTACCTATGTTACATCATCGGTCTCGTGGTGAAACCTAACCAGATGAATGAACAACTCATTCAACAGCACGCCTTTAAAGTTTGCCAGTATCTTGAAGAAGAGAGCCGATTTGCGCACTCAAAACGGTTGTCTGCTGGCGGGAATTGAACCCGCAACCGACTGGCTTACCGTGCCATGCTGTAACCACTGAGCTACAGCTGCAGCACGAATCGCGTCGCAAACCGCCCTCTAATACTGCCTGTCCTTGCTGAGATGATAGAGCATTCGTACATATGTAGTTCTCTAAACCTTTCGTTGCTGTTGAGCTAATGGCACTAGTTGTAACTGGACTAGGGGTAGATTCCCTAACATTATGTCAGCAATATACCAACCGACTAAGGAACCTACACCCCACCTGGTACATGGCTGTCTCGGTTGATGAGTGGTGGGTGGGTAATGATAAGCGAATCACTGAGAAAGTTTCGAAGTGTGTAGCTAGAGTAAGCTCAAGGGACCATGTTTGCTTGCGCGTTACGAGTGGGCAGTAATTCCATGTTTGTTTGTAGCCACCCCCCCCCCCCACACGCCATGCGCCTTGCAAAAGCTCCAGCCGGTAAAATTGATTGCAGTGCGTGGCGCGTTTCCTGCTTCTCAGTTCAATAGCCTCTTCCCCCCCCCCCCCATGTGCTACATAAATTGCACTCACAGGCAGTTCTTTGCAAGTGCTACAGACAGGGCGCTTCCCACATAACATGACGTGTGCGCGTGTTATGCGCGCTCATTCTTGTAGTCTGTCGGCGTTGTGTGCGCCGCAAGGTGACGTGTGGAGGCCACAGACAGTAATGCGCCTTCTTCCATCCCCTCTTTACCACCCGCTGTTTGCACAGAACAGGCACCCACACTCACACACACATACGCACTGTGCGGTGCGCGCGTTTCTGGAACTAGTCATAGCCTGCCTAGTGGCAAGCGCGCAAGGACATTGTAGATTGTAGCGCGCGCCATTACCTGCCTGTGAAGCGAACTATAGAAAGAGCAGTGGTGGGAGAGGGGTGTTTGGGTGCGATTGCGAGAGGAATCATTTCCCACCACTCTAATCCAGCGACAGCTTTCAATCCCCCTGAAAATGGTGCTGGACACCGCACTGAACGCGCTCAAGTATCTCACTGTCGACAGACAGGACACTGACGCTGTCGATAAGTTGAACTCGATCTGGGCGTCCAATATGCTGATTGTGTTCTCCATTCTGATCAGCTGGAAGCAGTTTGGTGGCAAGCCCATTGAGTGTCTGGTGCCGGATGGGTGGAGTGACGCCTGGGAACAGGTGAACGGCTGAAAAGGGGCAATATTATTGCTGGAACTGATAGCTGGAGTTTCTGGTCCAGAAGAAACTTTGAAACGATAAAATCATTGTTGAGCTGAACCTTCCAGCCAAAGCCTCATTTCGTTCTGCTGTTTTCCTACGCCCGTCCCATGTCTGTTGTTGAACTTCTCTTGCTCTGTGCATCCCTGGTAGCACCTCCCTTTAGGCTGGATCAGACATTATGGCAGGGGATGAATGATCCGGCCCTGCACATGGTACATATGTACAGTACGTGTTCCATTCCAGTCCATGACTGTTTCTGTTTCACTTCAAGCAACAAACAAATGACACTAGTTTTGGCATCCAACGTCAAACCTGACATCCTGCTTCATTGCGTACATGTTTCAAGGTCGTTCTCTATCCTAAATCACACCTTTCCACCCCATTTCAGTACGCAGAGAACTTTTGCTGGGCCCAAGACACCTACTATGTTCCCCTGAGAGACGTGGTAGAAGGAATGGCAGAGGTGGAGAAGGGCAAGAGGCGAATCTCCTACTACCAATGGGTACCATTCTTTCTGCTCATAGAGGCGGCCTGCTTCAGAATCCCCTCTCTGATCTGGAAGTACATGGCCGGACATTCCGGTGAAGTTCTTTACAGAATTTGGAATTTACATATGTGTGGAACTTGAGAATTGTGCAACATTCCACTCTTCAGGCATCAAAATCCACGACATCGTCAAGGTGGCAGTGGATCCCAAGAACGTGGAGCCAACAGTCAAGAAGGAGAACATCAAAGCCCTCACAATCCATCTGCAGAATGCCCTGCGCTTCCACCATAGAGTCAGAAAGCGCGCTGACGTGACGCCACACACCTTCTTGAGACTGCTGAATCTACCATACTCGGCCTTCTTTGTCACCACGATGTACATGGTCACAAAGCTGGCCTATCTGGTGAACGTCAGCCTTCAGCTGTGGGCCATGAACCAGTGAGAATGAGTTTTGAGTCTGAAATGTCACAAAGTGATCTCAATGTAAAAATCGTCTGAATTTCAGATTTCTGGGCACTGACAACTACTCCTGGTATGGCTTTGGCGCCATCAGAGACATGCTGAATGGCACCACGTGGGAGGCATCTGGCATCTTTCCCAGAGTGTCCATGTGTGACTTCGATGTGAGAAACTTTGCTTCAGTTGAGTCCATTCATCTTCTTTCCCGTTTTAATTGAACTAAGCTATCTTCAGGCTCGCACGGTGGGCCACACCAACCGATTCACAGTCCAGTGCGTGCTGGTTATCAACATCTTCAATGAGAAAATCTTCATTTTCCTCTGGTTCTGGTACAGCATTCTCTGGCTATTGACAGCCATCAGCTTTGTTTACTGGTTTGTGGTCACGGTGCTGCCATGGTTTGGAAAGAGGTTCATCTCCAGACATCTGGAGCTCTGCGAGGAGCCCTTTGATCCAAAAAGTGAGGACTGTGTGGATTGGCACAGATTAAAATTGACCAATCACTGAACAATGACTTAATGGCTGTGATATCACTTATCTGTAGATGACGTGTGTCAATGATTCACTGATCAGTGGTAAATCAGTTGTAACCAATAGCCACTGGTCACTGATCTATGATCCCTTGCAGGCAGCAACAAGGAGCTCGACCGCTTTGTCTACGGCTATCTGAAGAATGACGGGATCTTTGTTCTGCGCATGATCAGCATGCACTCTGGAGTGATCTTCTCCACTGATCTGGTCCGGTCCCTCTGGTGCTCCTTCTATAGAATAGAGGACGACTACAGGAGGTCTCACTCCATGGAGCAAGTGACGGTCATTGGGGCCAAGGGGGTGAGTCATGACCTAATGAGATTGAATAGTTGACTGCCATGTATCCTGATACCGCTTGTGGAAGATGCGCAACAGTGCTGATCAAAGTAGGGACCTACATACATACGCTGCACACACATACCTATTTCATAGTTCCATCCAAACCTGAGGACTGATTGTTCAGATGCCCCCATTGGCAGCAGCTCCGCCCCAGCAGCCTCCAATCAGCCTGGACTCAGTGGATCTCCGGCAACGCCGGGTCCCCAATCACAAGAAGTCCATCCTGGACGACGAGGTCACCCGCCAGCTGCTGCCCCCAATACCCCAGGCACCCCTCAACGCCTCGGCGCCTCCCAAGGAATACCGGCGTCCCTCCATTCTGGATGACGAAATCATCGCCCCTCCACCGTCTTCGCACGCGCCAACACTGGAGATGACGGGCAGAAGCGACGCCAGCGTCCACGGGGAATTGGAGGGAGGAGGCAGAAAGAGGGGAGGCTTCGTCACGGCGCGCTCGGACGATAGCACGCCGCCCTCCGCTGAGAAGAGGGTCTAGGAAGCGGCGTGGCGTGAGGTGACGCAGCGTTTGTGAGCGTGTATGCGTGCCGCGTTGCTGGTTGCTTTGAAACCGGTTGAGTTTGAGCTACAGTACTCTACAACCCTGTCCTCGCTGCAAATGTCTGTCAGGCTGCCAATCTCAAAGCTTCGGGCGCTAACGGTACTGTAGGAGTATAATACCGTCTACTCTCTGTAGATCCGTGTCTTGCGTGGTTTCTCTCGCTGCGCCACGCGGTTCAATCTTCATACCGGTACATGCTGATGGCGCGCGTTTCTGCGTGGTACTGTGTCCTCGTGAATTCTTGAATGGTACCCCAGAATTGGTTAAGTAGTTAAGCAGTCTCTTGTGGAATGGGGCAATATTTGAGGAGCTTTAAGAGGGATTTAGCGACTGTACTGTAAGTAATCCTGAGTTACTGAATCCCTGCAAACCGTCGAATAGATCGGATCATAAAAACATGTTACGAAACGCTCGTACTTGGAAGTTTGTCACGCATCTCATACTCTCCCAGTGCCGCATACTTAGAGCGCGTCGATGCTGCTTGACTGGCGCGCACACAGTTGAAAATCTACCTTTCGGTTAGTGTCACAGAAAATGTTGGGGATTTACAGTTGCATTTTGATAGAGCTCGTGGCGCGTTGTGTGGCACTGCTGTAGAAAGCTGTTAGAAGTGGAAATGTGCTCGTGTTGTGTCCATGCTTGGTTCTTTCCTATTGCCGCGTAATGCGTATGTACAGGGTGTCCCACGGTGGGTTTGGCAACTTTGTTTGCTAGCTGGCAGAGCTTGGGTGGACCGATCGATTTGAAATTTTAAGTGGTTGTGCTACTAAGTTTTACTTAGATGTCTGCCAAGTGAGAGCTTTGTCATGTGCAACACGCGAGAATGACACATCTGTAAAGTCAAAGTCCCGATTTTCGAGGGAAGCCAAGACAGGAATGGCCGTCACTTGTGCTGTGGTTAACGTTACGTGAAGCGGTAGACGACATTTGAAGGGTAAGACAACAACCTTTAAGATGATAAAAGATAGGACTTTGTAGCCCGAATAATGCGCGAGATACAGCCAATCAAAGTTGTCCGCATTGTGCCTGCGGGCCTCTTGGACGACGCTCGGATGGATGTCTTGCTCATCGCTGCCCTTCATGGCACACTGTGGACAACTTTGATTGGCTGTATCTCGCGCACTATTCGGGCTACAGAGTCCTTTCTTTTCTCATCTGAAAGGTTGTTGTCTTACCCTTCAAATGCCGTTTGCCGCTTCACGTAACGTTCACCACAGCACAAGTGACGGCCATTCCCGTGTTGGCTTCCCTCGAAAATCGGGACTTTGACTTTGCAGCTGTGTCAAGCTCGCGTGTTGCAAACGACAAACCTCTCACTTGGCAGACATCTAAGTAAAACTTAGTAGCACAACCACCTAAAATTTTAAATCGATCGGTCCACCCAATCTCTGCCAGCTAGCAAACAAAGTTGCCAAACCCACCTTGGGACACCCTGTATTAAGCAAGAAACGAATGCGATTTAGCAAATTCACAGGTCAAATTCACGTGCAAATAGATTTTAACCTGGGGGGGGGGGTAGGTGCTCGCAGTGACTGTAACACAAGCCTATGAAAAGTCGGAGAGAGGAGAGTTTTGTGCAGTTAGCGGTCAGGGCAGTTTGTGTTTTGAAAGTCAAACGGCTACGCACACGGACGACTACAGCGTGGGAAGCCTGAAAGCTCGGATTTATTTAGAATTTAGTACTAGGCTTTGTCGCGTGACAATCTGCCTGCGTTTTGGGCGAAATTGAAGCGTTGAGGCTGCCTGCTTCGAATGAGTGACTTTTATTCGGTTGGTTGGACTTGCCCAAGTGCAACGCAGGCGC
>JASAMZ010010374.1:0-23725 GCA_030248115.1 Linhomoeus sp. GSCO2_2
AACACCACTTGTACCATCGCTAAGCATGGGGGAATCCTCTTTCCAGGGTGTTTATGTTAACTACTTGTCCGTCTGTCTGTCTGTTTGTCTGTAAACGCTCTAGCACTCGCTACAGTTGACGGATCGCGATGATCTATAGCTTAAACTGACCGTCAGAACACGTAGTTTTGCATCTTTGCTTTTAGAATTTTGACCGATGACTAAATTCCATAATAATTCAAAAATATCGACTGCGCCAGTACATTCTGAGCACACAAGGCACCACACGCTGTGACTGATGTTTGATTTCGCGCCGAACCCACTTTAGAGTGTCACCTTTCACTATGGAGTTGTCGCTGTGAGACTCGAAAGTGTATTTGCAGGCACTGCATGCACTGGCAGGGACACAGCATCGACTGACGTTTGATTTCGCATGACTGACATTTGATTTTGCGCCAAAAGGACTTTAGAGTGTCACCATTCACTATGGAGTTGTCGCTGTGAGATGCCAAAGTGTATTCGCAGGCACGCATGCACTGGCAGGGAAACAGCATCAAACTATTCTGAAACCTACGTCAAACGGCTTTAGATCTATCTGAAATGACCTGCGGGCTAAACCCAACTGTCAACGGGCTAAACCCAAGTGGCAATTGTGTATTTACAGGCACGGGAGCTGGTGTGAGCCTAAATGTATGCACTGGCAGGGGCACAGGCTCGAATGACTTGAGATCTGCCTGAAATGTCCTATGGACTAAGCCCAAATGTTTACAGGCTAAACCCAAGAGTCTACTGCAACAGGCACTGGAGCTGGTGCGATCCTAAACGTAGGCAGTGGCAGGGGCGCGGGGTCGAATGACTTGAGATCTATCTGAACTGTCCTGTGGGCTAAACCCAATTGGCTACGGGCTAAAGCCAAGTTCTATTGTGTATTTACAGGCATGGGAGCTGGTGCAGTAGTAAATGTAGGCACTGGCAGGGGCACATTGTCAAATGACTTGAGGGCTATCTCAAATGTCCTACAGGCTATATACTAAGCGCCATAGAGTGTGTCTGTCTGTTTGTCTGTTTGTTAACACGATAACTATCGACAGCGTTGACGGATCGCGATCATCTATACATCAAAAGAACCACCTTGGCCTGGAATAGAAAACGTCCTATTGTGGACTTTGGTCGATGTCTAAATTCCATGAAAATCGCGAAAATATCGACTGCGCAGTACATTTTGGGCACTCAGAAGTGACTGCTTTTTACTAACGCGCAGATTTCGGGCTATTGCGTCACCATTCACTACAGAGTTGTCGCTGTGAGACCCCGAGGTGCATTTGGAGGCACGGGAGCTGGTGCGATCCTAAACGTAGGCACTGGCAGGGGCACTGTGTCAAATGACTTGAGATCTATCTGAACTGTCCTATGGGGTAAGCCCAATTGTCAATGGGCTAACTCCAAGTGTCTATTGTGTATTGATAGGCACGGGAGCTGGTGTGCTCCTAAACGTAGGCACTGGCAGGGGCACTGTGTCAAATGACTTGAGATCTATCTGAAATGTCCTACGGGCTAAGCCCAATTGTCAACGGGCTAACTCCACGTGTCTATTGTGTATTGACAGGCATGGGAGCTGGTGCGATCCTAAACGTAGGCACTGGCAGGGGCACTGTGTCAAATGACTTGAGATCTATCTGAACTGTCCTATGGGGTAAGCCCAATTGTCAACGGGCTAACTCCAAGTGTCTATTGTGTATTGACAGGCACGGGAGCTGGTGCAATCCCAAACGTAGGCACTGGCAGGGGCACTGTGTCAAATGATTTGAGATCTATCTAAAATGTCCTACGGGCTAAGCCCAATTGTCAATGGGCTAACTCCAAGTGTCTATTGTGTATTGACAGGCATGGGAGCAGGTGCGATCCTAAACGTAGGCACTGGCAGAGGCACTGTGTCAAATGACTTGAGATCTATCTGAAATGTCCTACGGGCTGAACCCAACTGTCAATGGGCTAATTCCAAGCGTCTATTGTGTATTGACAGGCACGGGAGCTGGTGCAATCCCAAATGTAGGGTCTGGCAGGGGCACAGGCAAATGGCTTGAGATCCAACTGTAATGCCTTGCAGTGCACTGAATTCGATAATTGCGTTATCTCCTTCATGCTCTGCAGATCACCCATGAGCTATTGACCATAGAGATTCACCTACGGGCTAAATGCTCTAGTCCTATATACTAAGCGGCATAGAGTGTGTTTGTTTGTTAACACGATAACTCTTGACACAGTTGACGGATTCTGTTGATCTATAACTCAAAAGAACCGCCTCTGCCTGGAACATGCCATGGGTCTCAGAGTCTTGCAACCAGTGGTGGTGTGTCATGGGTCTGCATCTTGCGACCAGTGGTGGCCCGCCATGGGTCATTGCATGTTTTAACTATCGGAGATTGGCTAATGACAGTCCTTTTTACTATGGACAATCACCTATGGGCTAAAGGCACTACTCCTATATACTAAGGCACCTAACTCTGTCTGTCTGTTTGTTTGTTTGTCTGTAAGTGCTCTACCAGACTGACCATTTCAGCTACTACCACAACTGCAACTACTACTACATCCACAACTACAACTACCACTATGACCACAACCACCACTACCACTATGACCACAACCACCACTACCACTACGACTACAACCACCACTACCACTACAATCACAGCTGCAACTTCCACCACTACAACTGCAACTATGACCACAACCAGCAGTACGACTTCAACCACCACCACAACATCACCTGAAACAAATTCTGAAACATCATCTCCCTTCAATTCATCAACTTCTTCTGGCGGCTTCATCATAGGTATGCATGGTCAGGGAACTGAGCATTTTCAAAAGTTTCTCTTCAGAACTGTTTTGATGCTTACCCGTATTTCCTTAGTGAGTGTTCTTCTTCGAATGCAGAACGTGAGTGCGTCTCGAGGAACCCCTGCGAGAACAATGGCACTTGCTACGAAATCAGCTACTCCAATGGCACGATCGCGCTTGGGTGCAACTGCACTGAGCCGTGGTCAGGGCCCAACTGCACCGAGCGTGAGTTCCGTTATAAGACATTCTGCAACTCCATCCGTTGAAGTTGCATCGCTTCTCTGTGATCTGTCTAGAAGTCGATACCACAACCATACTGACGACGGAGGGAGCGACAACTCCAGTGATTGATAGTGAGTCGGGCCACGTTCGAAGTGTAGCCACGGGTAGCGTCTGTAAAATGAAATTCAGCTAACATTGCAGTAGGTCTAGGTACATAATTGCCGTAACCACTAACAGCCATATTTCTCTATTGGGATATTATTCAGTGTGCCATCCCGACCCATGTCAGCACAACGCGACCTGCATCCTGAATGGAACTCACTCGTGGTGCGAGTGCGCACAGGGATACACAGGAGCGGCATGCGACGTCGCGCGAGGTGTGCACGTCCCACAAAAGGGAGCATCTGTCGATACTTTCTGTGCCTACGGTGTAATGCGATACGCTACGCCGTCTGCACTCTGTGGTTCAGCCGAAGACGTGTGCGCACTCGAGAATAGACTCTGCGAGAACAACGGCACTTGTTACGTGGTCCACCATGTTAATGAGACGATCTGGACCGAGTGCAACTGCACCGCACCATGGATGGGGCCCAACTGCACTGATCGTGGGTGCCAGCAAGTAGTTGCGACGGACTGTGCCAACAGGCTGAATTTGTGTTGTGAGACGCTTTATCGAACGTAAAGCTGAAGAAAGTGCGGAAGGTAGAAAAAGTTTGGTCTAACGCTGACATGTTGCCTTACTCAACACATTTTGTCATCTCCTCCAAGCAATCAGGGACTTGTTTCAGTCTTTGCCTTCTGCACATCCCAGAACGATCCTTGTCACAATAATGGCACATGCCACCACACCTGGCTCGGAAGTTCAGCTGAAGGGGAGCCGAGCTACTGGTGCAACTGCACCGAAGCATGGACCGGCGTCAACTGCACGGATGGTAAGGGCACCCATTTTGGGTGTCACCTAGCTATAATGATGCACTCCTATCGACCTACTGATTGCGTGTTTCAGAAGTGACCACAACGACAACGGCAACCACGACCCCGACGAGCACGACCGCGACGACAACGACCACGACGACAACGACCACGATGGCAACGACCACAACGGCAACGACCACGACGACAACGACCACGGCGATAACGACCACGACGACAACTACTACTGCGACAACCACGACAAGCACAACAACGACGACGACCACAACCACAACAACAACCACCACACCTTCTAGGAGTACGGCTAGCACAACGACCACGACCTCCACTACTGCACCAGCAACCACAACCTCGACTACGACGACTACAACAGCCACAACCGTCACACAAACTGCCACAAGTTCAACAGCAACCACAACGACCAAAACAAATACTTCTACTTCGACAACAACATCGACTTCTGCGTCTTCGACAACAGCCACCACCACTGCTACCACAACATCATCATCAACGGCCACGATTACAACAACAACAACCTCGACAACTACCACGACTTCACCAACCTCTACAATCTCATCTAAAACCACCACAACATCGTCAACGACTTCCTCGAGCACAACTACCACGACGACGAGTACCATGTCAGCAACTACAACAACAACGACTACTACTACTGCTACCACTACCACTGTCACAACAACAACGTCTACCAGCTCAACATCAACAACAAGTACTACGACAACCACAAAAGGCACATCGACACCTACTACTGCTACCACTACCACTGTCACAACAACAACATCTACCAGCTCAACATCAACAACAAGTACTACGACAACCACAAAAAGCACATCGACAACAACTACTGCTACTACTACCACTGTCACAACAACAACGTCTACCAGCTCAACATCAACAACAAGTACTACGACAACCACAAAAAGCACATCGGCAACTACTGCTGCTACCACTACCACTGTCACAACAACAACGTCTACCAGATCAACATCAACAACAAGTACTACGACAACCACAACTAGCACATCGACAACTACTACTGTGCCCGTCACTGCCACATCCACGACCACGGTCACTACAACCACCACAAGCAGCACGTTGACAACTTCTACTACAGCAACTTCAGCAACAACAGTTACGACAACAACTACAAGCAGCACATCAACAACTTCCACAGTAACAACTGCCACAACAACCACAAGTGGCCCATCAACAACGTCTTCTACCACCACCACTGTTGTATCCACGACAACTTCTACTACAACAACTACAAGCAGTGCCTCACCATCGTCTACGGAAACCACCACGTCGTCAACGACGACAACAATAGCCACGACGTCGTTTACCACCACAAGCTCCACCTCAACGACGTCAACGCAGGCAACTACCACAGCAAGCGCCACCACGGCCCCACCAATGCCTTCCGCTGGCACTATCAACCGATCAACAGCTAGCTCTGCTGCGACCACAACCAGCACGTCGACGACAACATCAACTGCAACGGCCACATCGATAACAACCACCACCAGCACCACCTCAACCGCAACATTGACTGGCACAGCAACCAGTGCAACGTCCACATCGACCAGTACGGCGACTACTTCCACTTCATCAACAACTGTTGTCACCCCAACAGGACTGGCCACAACGGCTACTGCCGTCACCACTACCACAAGTGCAACCGCCGCCAGACTCACTCCAACGACAACTGCAGAAACCGCAGCTACAACAGCAGACGCTGCTTCAGCCACCACAACGCCGATCACAGAGCTAATTACAGTGGCGGTTGAAACGTTGACTACGCCAGAAAAGGTTCTTAGTACAAGTGAAGAAAGCGACGATTGGTCTTTGACTCAGAGTGAAAACCCGCCAGCCGCTTCAACGGCAGAAGTTTCACCGACTTCAACTTACTACGGAAATCCGTTAGTCACGACAATCGAACCTTCTTTCACTGGTGGGCCAGCAGAAATAAAGACTAAGCCAGAGACATCACTGGTTTTGCATCGAGCGACAGAGGTGCCATCCTCAACAACCAAAACTGTCACTCAGCATATCAAGACAACCGATGCCATGCCAGAAAGCTCACCAAGTGGAGATGGGCTCACATCCTTAGCATCCTCTGGCGTCGTCACCTCCACAGAAGAACTGAAGAGGTCGTCTAGTCAACCACTGGACACAACTTCGTCCGGCAAATATGAAACAACCGCACGACCACTTTCGTCTTCGCGTGGCAGCACAAGTTCCGCTACTTCAGCAACTGTTGAATCTGTTGCCACAGATACTCTCGTCACGAAAGCTACAGTACCACCCATGTCCCCTCCACTGACAGTGTTGTCTACGACTCCTGCCACTGACGCAACGCTGGTCTGTCCAAAAGACTTTCAACTTGTTGGGAAGGAGTGCGTTGCGGCCAAGGAAGAGCCCATGCTGTACACTTTGGCCAAGCAGTTCTGTGAGAGGCTCGGAGGCAATCTGCCCTGGTTCGACAGCGAGGAAAGGTGGCTCTTCTTCAAGCGGACAGCGTAAGAAATTAATAGTGTGACGTATTGGAAAAACTTCTTATGTGATGTCGTCTGCTTTCAGGGCCCAGCGGCATGTGGAGAATGCCTGGCTGTGGGTGACACACAATTCAAAGGAAGATACCTACACGTGGGGAAATGGACAGCCCATCACCCTTCCTTCGCCTTGGGGAAAGAATCAACCAAGGGGAAGCTCGGGCGGATCCCAGAATTGCGTCTTCGCCACCAGAGAGGAACAATACGCATGGGTGGCCGACTCCTGCGACACCAGAGATGCCACTGTCCTTTGTGTCAGGGAAGCGCAGCTTCAAGTACGAAGAACAGTCTCTGCGCCGACTTCTGTACAAACAGAAAAGTTCATCACAAAGCCGACGACTGCTACGACCCCAGAGAAGACGACAACGACGTCGCTTCGACAAACTTCGGAAACGCTGCAATCGTCAACCAGCACTACAGTATCGGTCGCAAGCCACTCTGCGCCGAAGCTCTCGTCTGATTTCCCCACTCAGCCTACACCACTAGCTACGCCGCTGTCCCCAGCAGTCGCGACAATACTTCCCTCAGAGGCTCCAGATGTCGCAGTGTCGTTCACGTGCCCCAGTGGTTTCACCATGGTTGGAGAGCAGTGCGTGCAGATGAGAAAGACGCCGGAGGTGTTTGCGTTCGCTTTGGAATTCTGTGATAAGTTGGGAGCCTTGTTGCCCAGGTTCGATACGCTGGAGGACTGGCTCTTCTTCAAGAACACGATGTGGGTTCTGCGACGCACCGTGTACCGAGCCTTTCGAAACTCCAGACCCCCCTCCACAGCACGCTGTGTAAAAGATAGCGAAGTCATGCGTGCACACATGGTAGTCTAGTGTCTTCACAACTCGGATGCAAAATTCAGCACTTTACCTCAACCACTGGGCAAATGCGAGCGCGAAGCGCAAAATCGGTCAAATTTGACGAGCGCAACACCTTTGGGCGGCTGCAGCTCGCGTGTGGAACGCTCCATTGCGGCCTGCAGGTAGCATTTGAAAGGGAACACAGTAAGCTTTGAAATGGCGCAAGAACGACTTTCGTAGCTTGCACCAACCTTGCGTAGTGAACAATCAAAAGTTGGGTTGCCAGCCAATCATGCTTCTGCTGGTGGCGCCCCTCTTCTCCATGGCGAGGGCTTTCAGGAGGAGGAGGAGCAACCGTGACCGATCTCGCGTTTTGCGCTTGCATTTGCGCATGAGTTGAGACAACGTGCTGAATTTTTGCATGCGAGTTGTGAAGACATTAGGCTAATATGTGTGCAAGTATAACTTCGCTATCTTTTACACAGCGTGCTGTAGAGGGCGGTCTGGAGTTCCGAAAGACCCGGTATTCTTTCATAAAATATGATTTCAACTTCGAGATTTGAATGCCGTCTTGTAAGGATTGTATAATCTGTAGCACTGGAAACAAAACGCGTCTGCAGGCATCTTCACATACAGACCTGACTCAACTTTCGACTTTCAGAGAGCAGCGGAACGTTGAAAACGCTTGGCTGTGGATACGCTACTCGGACGTTGGCAAAGGCTTTCACTGGGCTGACGGCAGCCCCTTCAGTTTCGTTCCCCCATGGACAGACATTCCCGGTGATCTAGACCACTCCTACTGCGCATACGCCACCAAACGGTCTGGTTACAAGTGGGAAGTTGGGAAGTGCGATGGGACATCGGCCAGTGTCATCTGCATTGGCGAGAGGAAGGTGGTGACTCGATCACAAGAGACCCCTGCAATCCCGGTGGCCAGTTCTAGGAAGCCCATTTCGGTCACGACTTCGGATCCATCTGAAACAATGCGAACAACGACCATCACGTCATCAGCTGCAGTCCAGACTAGTTCTAGCACTACCCCTGAAATGCTACTGGAGACAGAAATCGGCACCACACATTCTCCACTTGCAACAACTACTCCATCAACTACTGCGGTTGCGACCGATTCAGTTGCGCCAACTCCAAACGTGATCTTCACATGCGCCGAAGGTTTCACCCAGGTCGGAGAGCAGTGTTTGCAGCAGGCGAAGTCCCCTGAAGTGTTCGCCTTCGCCGTTAGTTTCTGCAGCAAGCTGAACGCCTCCCTCCCAATCTTCGACACTGCTGAAGATTGGACATTCTTTATGAGAACGATGTTGGTCAATTTTTGTTTTGGATTTCAGCTGCTCGAAATTTGACATCAATTTGTTAAGGGTACAGCACTTACTCGTACTTTTTAGCCAGCAACGAAATGTCGAAAATGCCTGGCTGTGGATTCGCTACTCTGAGGCGCACAAGGGGCTTCGCTGGGCCGATGGCATGCCATTTGGATTTCAGCCACCCTGGGCCAAAGATTACACGAAGTTGGACCATTCTTACTGCGCGTACGCCACCAAACGCACTGGCTACAAGTGGGAAGCAGGCATGTGCGATGAGACGTCCGCCAGTGTCATTTGCATTGGCGAAAGGAAGGTGGCGACTCGGGCCCCAGTGAGAACAGCGACATCGGTGGTCGCGAGCGCAACAACGACCGCGCCATTGCCAACCTCTCCAGCGCCTAGTCCAACAACAACGCTGGTCACAACAACCGCAGAAGTCCAGACAACGACACCTCTGAAGTCGGAGCAGCCAGAATCAACCACAACCACGCCGCAACCACACTCATCGCCTCGTACAAGCACCCCTGTCGGCCAGACTTCAGAGAGAACTACCACTACAGCCCAGTTTACCTGTCAGGAGGGATTCACCATCGTCGGGGAGCAGTGCGTCCAGATCGCAGAGAAACCGAAAGTATTTAAGTTCGCAGTGGAATTCTGCGCCAAGCTGAACGCTTTCTTACCGTACTTCCCAACACTGGAGGACTGGCAGTTCTTCAAAGGGACTATGTGAGTGACTGAATATCAACAGCCAAGTGTGATTGAGCATCGTAGGTTTATTAGTCATTTTCGTCTATTGTTGTTTTTCTTGCACTACGTACATACTTAATGCGATGCAAAAGTGAGCCAACTTGCAGTGAGAAACGTGGCGTTGAGACGGCCTGGCTGTGGATCCAGTTCTCCAAGAGGACTCAAGACCTTCGCTGGGCCGACGAGAGTCCATTCGCCTTTGGAGCACCTTGGGTAGAGTTCCACGGTTCCCTTGACGAGTCCTACTGCGCCTACGCCACGAAGAAGAGTGGCTACAAGTGGGAAGCGGGCAAATGCGACGAGACCTCCGCCAGTGTCATCTGCATCGGCGAAAGGAAGCCTTTGCCTACCCCAATGAAGGGAGGCCCGGGAACCACTGAACATAGAGGGCCATCAGGGACGCTAGCAGATCCTTACGAATGTTTCAGTCTAGGGCATGCGTAGGTTAGGTACTGTACGTATAGGTATGCAGAAAGTCGACCAACAGTGTAAGTTCTACCGTTGGCGCTGGTCAACTCTGTTGTCGCACATCCATTAGTCTTCATCCTCTCTCAATGGAGCAGGGTGCTTTTCCCGACAACCACAAATCTGCTACCGTTCCTGAAGTGTCAGAATCCAAGCCTGCTCTTCCCACTACGGCACGTCCAACAACGACAACGGCGACTTCCGCAACTCTGCAGGCAGCAACTCCCACCGAATTAGTCACAAAGGACATGACAGCGTCGAAAACAACACGCGTGACTACCCCAGTAGCCACTGCATCGTCGACGACCGTCACCATACCAGAGGTCACTCCTGTGACTACGACGACGGCCGCCGCGCCCAGTAGAACCACTACTAATTCTGCAAGGACCACGACAACAGCGCCGACAAGCGCTACGGCAACCACGACCACAACTGGGACAACAGCCAGTACAAAAGCGACCACGCGGCGTGTCACGAAACCACGCAGAAAGCCATCCTGCGAGCCACCGACGAACATGAGCATCTCCAACGTTGGTCACTTCGCCAGAACCGCCACATACCCTCTGAAGGACGACTACTACCGTGGAGAGCAGATCGTGCACGACTGCGAAGACGGTTTCCACTTCGCCAGGACGCAACAGAGTGTGCGCTTCTACACATGCATGGAAGACGGCAGGTGGAAAGACTTTGAGCCGCGTGACCACTGCGAAGGTGGGTGAATGTGAATGAGACGGCAGTGTGTCATAGTTTGGCGATTCGTGAAGAAATCTGCACACTTGCCAAACGTATTCAGCGATTCCCACGACCATCCTTCCACCAACGACCACCACCACCCAGTCTCCCGCCAAGTGTCTGCTTCCACACATCTCTATGAAGGGCCTAGGGCTGAGAACGGAAGAGTTCTTAAGAGAGCACCCGAGTCAGTACGCCATGGAAGGGGAGAAGATGCCGCACGAATGCGCCATAGGCTACCGTTTCCAAGAGACGGACCAGAGGACCATTACTTACACCTGCTTAAATGACGGCACCTGGCTGAGATACGAGAACGACCAGTGCGAGTCGAGTGGGTTGTTGTTATTGAAGATGCCTTTTTAAAGCGATTCCGCAATCATTACGTCCTACCCATATAGTGGGTGGCAGAAAGAGTGAGACCCCTAACTCTGCGGCCGCCGTTCTCACGCTTGGCTTCATATGAGGCCGATAATTTTGACTCAACATACTACATGGTGTTTTTGGCCAACATTCAAAGTTGCAGTCAATTTGATGTAGCCAGCGGCAAATGGCGCCATTTTCCGCAACGTCTTGTCGGAAATCGCGTGCAGCAACTTTTTTCGCCCGCCCTCAGGCGGGCGACACCCTAGGAGAGCTCGGCGTGCGTGCGTGCGTGCGTCCGTGCGTCCGTGCGTGCGTCACGCTCTCAAATCTCGGCGTTGGAAAGTCGTAGAGCAGAGATCTTGGGCTCTACGGATAGGTCTCGACTCACTGATCATTCAGCTAAGAGGTTTTGAAATTCAAAAGTTTGAATTGCGCGCGCTACAGTAACCCGAAAGTCAAAACGCAAAACAGCTCTAGCTCGCTCGTCTTACGTCGTAGAGCGGCAACCGACACGTCAGGTGAAAGCTCTCGACGTGTTCTTTCATGCGGCTACAAAAGTCTGCCCGACTCACTGATCATTTGTTCTCCTATTGGTCGAAACTCAAAAGTTTGAATGTAAGTGCAAAAGTAAAGTGCAAAAGTACAAAATGGCTCTAACTCGCTCGTCTTACGTCATAGAGCTGCAATCGACATATCAGGTGAAAGCTCTGTTACTGCAAGACTTCGAGGAGGAGGAGGACCATCGACGCGGACCTCGTCCTCCTCTCCTTCTCAACGTCCTCCAGTGAAAAGTCGTTGCACGCGATTTCCAATAGAAAACGGCGTCATTTTTCGCTAGCTGTATCAAATTGGCTGAAATTTTGGTCGGTCTTTTGCATTGGGTAGGCCTAGTAAGTGGGCAGGGTGGACACCAAACGGGGTCACGCTCCGGGACCCCGTTGGCGGGAAATTCAAAAATTTAAATTTTTAAAGTACTGGAAAATGGGTTGAGCAAGGTAGAACTCGAGAAAGTTGCATATAATGGTATATACTATCTTTTGATATGTTGTAGTACTCGATAGGGCCGAGGGTACAAAACAAGCTGTTTTAAAAAAGTTGAGTTGTTTTATTAATACAGAGTGGTTTGTGAGTGTTTTAAAGTGGAAGAGTAAAAGAGTGGATACTTTTGTAAAGTATTTCGAAGCCTTTCCGATATGACGCGCGCCCGCCCGAAGTCCACTATTCATGCGCTACTTCTGACACGCTCCTTTCTGAGGGGTTCTTGCAGGGCAACATTGGAATCGCCCGGGATTAATTTTTTGAGCAAGACACACGCATTTCTGAGCGGTTGTTGCAGGGCAACATTGGGATCGCCCGGGATTAATTTCTTTAGCAAACAAAGTTGTTCGTAAGACAAGGGTTTAAAAAACAAAAGTATTTTTTAGGAATGACCGTTCAACAACTGCCTCAACGTAAGCTTTCAAACGGTCGAACGAATGCCGCTCTACAACGTAAGACGAGCGAGTTAGGGCCGATTTGCTGTTTGAACCTTTGAGTTACTGTAGCTCGCGAAATTCAAACTTTCGAATCTCGACTTCTCTTAACGGAATGATCAGTGTGCCGAAACCTATTCAACAAACTCAAGATCGTCTCTCTACGACGGAAGACGAGCGAGTTAGAGAAGTTTTGCGTTTGGAACTTTTGGGTTACTGTAGCTCGCGATATTCAAACTTTTGAGTTTCGACCAATACAAGAACAAATGATCAGTGAGTCAAGAGCTATCCAGCAACTCAAGATCGTCTCTCTACGACGCACGCTGAGCGAGTTAGAACGATTTCTATGCTAAAAACGCGAGAATGTCGCTTTTTGTGGTGCGTGTTTGCGTAATTAACAAATTTTTTACGCCAAGTGAAATAGCACGTCGAGACCTTTTAGTTGACCTATCGCACGCCGCTCTACGACGTAAGACGAGCGTGTTAGAGCCGTTTTGCGTTTTGGACCCTTGGGTTACTGTAGCGCGCGCAATTCAAACTTTTGAATTTCGAGTTCTCTTAACGGAATTATCAGTGTGCCAAAACCTATTCAACGAACTCAAGATCGTCTCTCTATGACGGAAGACGAGCGAGTTAGATAAGTTTCGCGTTCTAAACCTTTGGGTTACTGTAGCTCTCGAAATTCAAACATTTGAGTTTCGACCAATAGAAGAACAAATAATCAGTGAGTCGAGAGCTGTCCAACCAACCCAAGATGGTCTCCCTACGACGCACGCTGAGCGAGTTAGAGCGATTTCTGCGCTAAAAACGCGAGAATGTCGCTTTTCGTGTTGCGTGTTTGCGTAATTAAGAAAACTTTTAATGTCAAACGAAAGAGCACGTCGAGGCCTATTAGTTGACCTATCGCACGCCGCTCTACGACGCAAGACGAGCGAGTTAGCGCCGTTTTAAGTTTTGACCTTCGGGTTACTGTAACTCGCGAATTTCAAACTTTTGAATTTCGAAACCTCTTAGAGCAATTCTCAGTGAGTCGAGACCTATCCATAAAGCCCAAGATCTCCTTCCTACGGCTTACCAACGCCGAGATCTGAGAGCGTTACGAACGAACGAACGAACGAACGGACGAACGGACGCACGCACGAAAAGCTCTCGTAGGGGTTCGCCCGGCTGAGGCCGGGCGAAAAAAGAATTGGATCGCTGCGGGACCCATTTTGCCGCCAAATTAATTTGAAAATTCGCAAATTTCGGCCCCGGGTCAACTTTGACGGGCTGCTGTGCGAGCTAGGTAGCAGCTTGAACAGCGAGACCACTCTTGTTGCTCCTTCCCAGATGTCCTCTATCGAATAAGCCATGAACGGAGAAAATCGGGGGAAACACAAAAACTTTCTTGCACTGCGACTTTTTCGACTCCGGGGTCGAAAATTGCGATTTCGCATTTCGGCGTTTATAGCGTTGCCGAATCGTTCCAAATGTGGTTTCAAACGATTCTGCGCTTAAATCTGGCCCAGAAAAGTATTCCTGAAAAATTCGCCGAGCTACAGTATCCCTGCCGCGTCGGTTTGAATTTTGGGCGTCGGGTCGACTTTGCCAATATTATGCTCGATTTCGGGGTTTTCGGGGGCGCTGATTACGAATTTGGCATCCGTTCAGTGTATAGATGATGTTTGAACGTACCTGCGGCGAATTTGTATGCTACCGTACCCCAAGTGCAGAATTTCAGTTCCCGGAGTCCATAGGAAACTAGGGGTGTTGTATGTCGAATCTGGGGTATTTTGGGATGTAGATCACGAATTCAGCATTGCTTTTGCGATTGGGGGTGTCAGGAGGCCACGACAGCAGAGGAGTCACCATGCGTAGGAGTCCAAATTTGTGGAGTATACTGCGTCCCCCGGACGACTTGCCTGGTTTGTCAACAACACTATGTAGTATGTCGCATCAAAATTTCGGGCAAATGTATGACGCAATCTTGAGAACGGCGACCGCAAAGTTCAGGGTCTCACTTTTCTGACACACCCTGTATATTGCGTCACAATCCTTCACTTTCAGTAGAACCTGAACTAGACGAAGAGGAGTACGAACCGCCCGACGAAGAGGACCCAAGAGAGGACATTCCCCTCGCTTGCCTTTTCCCCACTGGTGATTCCTCCATCTTCAAGTACTCCCTCCCATCTGCCGTGCGCGCCTATGTGGAGGAGAGAAAGAAAGTTGCGATACCCACGACCGTTCCTCAAGTGTGCCGGCAGGGTTACATGCTGCCCAATGGTAATCAGAGCGACGTGTTTACCTGCACCGACGGGGGGCTGTGGAAGAACAGTGTGGGAGAGGAAACGGACCGGATTCCAACTTGCCAAAGTGAGTGCATTGCGCAGCCCGGAGGTTACTGTAAGTAGTGCTGAGAGACTACTATAGTGTTAAGGACTTTATAGTACCCACACTACTTGCAGGACGGATCCGTCTGGAGTGTCCAGACATCTTCACGGTGGTCGGTGAGCAGTGCATCACGGAGGAAAACTTCGTCAGCATCTGCACCAGTTTCTACTCGGCGGAGATCGGCTGCGCGAGCATCTACAACCGCATGGGCATCTGGACGGTGCCCACTCTGCCCAAATTCAACACCATTACTGGATGGAACGACTTTGTCAGAGAAGTGTGAGAAGAGACAAAGAGAGAGAGAGAGAGAGAGAGAGAGAGAGAGAGAGAGAGAGAGAGAGAGAGAGAGAGAGAGAGAGAGAGAGAGAGAGAGAGAGAGAGAGAGAGAGAGAGAGAGAGCGATAAGTAACAGTAAGACTAAGCAAGCTTACCTAGGTACCTGCCCACTTTAGTCCAAAGGATCCCATTGCCATTATTGATCGAAGTGAAATAGTTTGCTCATATCGCTGCCCATGCCACAGCTCAACTGAAGCGAACTCGATACTGAAGCTAATTTTGTCTGTAGTTGGTCGAACTATGTACGTAGCCAGCCAGTAGCAGTTTGCATTCAGGACGCAGCGCGAGATCGAGCACGTCTGGGTGTGGGCGCGCTACAGCATGCGCACCAGAACCTATGTGTGGGGCGACCACACCGACTTCACCTTCGACCCCCCGTGGCTGGAGGGACAACCCCCCATCGACAGCGAAATCGAAGGAAAGCAATTGTGTGTCATCGCGCACAGACACACCGGCTTCAAGTGGGAAACCGACGAGTGCGACTACTTCCCCGGATGCTTTGTGTGCGCCATGGACGCCAGAAACGCCACCATCGTTGAAGAGGTGCTTGAAGCATGTTGGCGTAATGAAACAAAGCAAAACTGACAATTTATTGATACAAACAACGAATATGTACAGTGAATAACGCAACCTAGAATCCAACAATGTAGATTTGGTGAATACGGCTGAAAATTTATGAAAAATGCCAAGTCGGATAAAATAAGTGCAATTAAATCAAATGCAAATGATTTTAGCCAAGGATTAGTACTGAAATATAATGTACAATAACGACGAACAGTTAAGCGAAAACAACACAATAAAGGATTAGGACACTAATACATTTAGCCCTTTGCGTTGCACACGGACACTTGATAGCATTAATTTTTTTAGCAGGTTTTCAGAAACCCGCTCAACGCTTAAACATAGGGCTAAGGAAACGTAATTGTATATCGAGCTACAGAGTGCGTAGAGAGCTGATTCTTGTTGCATTCAATGCGTCTAAAAATCCTACATCTGCTAATGTCTTCAGGTCCGCCATCAGCCATCCACAGCGGCCACGCAAATGGAATTTCTTTCGGCTGGCCGACTCGTCCAACAGGAAGGTGGCTGAGGACCTGGACTGAGGTCAGGGAAGTTGAGTGGGTTTTTGGAAGCTTCAATATCTCAAGCCAGAGTGGGCAGATCAATCTGATTCTTGTTGCATTCGACTTCCCATAATGTTCTGCATCAGACAATCTGTTTACTGTCGTCTTAGGTCAGCTATAAAAGAATTCTTCCCCAGTTCTCCTCTTCCAGCCTACAGGCTGTGGGGTAGAAGGCGGAGTCACCTGGTGCATTTGCATGCAGCCAATCATTTGCAATGAATGACCTCTTCTCTGAGACTAATGATGAATAGCATGTTTTCACTTTGTGTGGAAATTGGAAAAACTGAGTGGGAAACACATTTTCACCTGGCCTCAACTGGGAGACACCGTACGAGAGCTCGGATGCATGTGTGTGTATGTATGTACATTACATACATTATGCTCTTGAAGCTCAGCATTGGAAAGTTGTTGAGAGACGATCTTGGGCTCTGCGGATAGGTCTTGACTCACTGGTAATGTGCCTAGAGAAATCTACATTCAAAAGTTTGAATCTACATTCAAAAGTTTGAATTGTGTGTGCTACAGTAACCCAAAGGTCACAATGCAGAACAGCTCGAACTCGCTCGTCTTACATCATAGAGTGGCGATCAACATGTCAGGTGAAAGCTCTCAACGGGCTCTTTTACACAGCAGCAAAAAAATTTTATTATACAAACACTCACCATGAAAAGTGGCATTATCGAGATCTTAACATGAAAATCTCCCTCACTCGCTCACATTGCATCTTAGAGAGAGGATCTCGACATCATATGATCTTGAGCTCATTGGATAGCTCTTGACACACTGATCATTTATCTTCCTATTGATCAAAGCCAGGGTGTGCACTCCAGCAGAAGCATTTGACTTTGGAAAGGGCAATAATGTGCCACACCAACCCATTTAGTGCTGATAGCAATGTTTTGTGGCACCTTTTGACATGAATATAAAAAGGTCAAAATTTATATTCTAGTGTTATTTTCATGCTAGCAGGTCACCATTTTGAGTTTTCAGTTAAATACTGAGAAACCAATTTTTATTTTTGGCACATCTTTCAAAGGCTCACACTTGAGATTGGGCCAAGGCCCTGTTTTGGAGTGATTTTGTTCAAAATTGTAATTATTTCTGGTGCCGTATCTCTCCAATGAGAATGATTGGGGATCAATTGCAGAAGCTATTGAAAGTCCAATGTGTCCTCTACTAAACCCCATAAGAAACGGCCCTTACCCTGTGCATGTGCTGACATCAAGATTCAAAAGCCATGTGGCTTATGTTGGCATAGGAATTGTGAACCAAAGGAGCCTTCTCTACCCATGAGGCAGTGCATGACAAATTCTCCAAACTTGCTCTGTGCACCACCTCCCAATATTGAATTTATTGATGTAACTTGGCAGTAGGTGTTACCAATGGGTTGGGCAACTTTCCATCAACAGACTTTTGAAATGTGCATTTGTTCATTTTTATGGACATTTTTGTAAAAACATCTCTGGCACAGAGTCTCCGACCAGGGACAGGCAGGGACAGCTTTTGGATCTCGATGTCAGCACGTCTACCACTTTGTCAGCACTTTGGGATTTCAATCTCTGCCACGGTTGACACTCAATTCTTTCTCGTTGGTGAGATACAGCACAAAGGAACAAGTCTCTCTTAAAAAGCAGAGTGGTTTTGAGCTTTGACTTTTACTGAGATTGTAGCAAGGCCCTTTCCGGTTTCGTGCAGCGTCTTTGACTCTCCTCGCAACTACACTTTTTGGAGTGGTCTTGCTACGCAACATTGGTATCGCTCGGGTTTAATTCTTTACACCAAGAAAATCATCTTTTCAGACTAAATTTAAAAAACACTGGAATCTAACGCAAAACTACAGGTTAATTGTGAGCATGATTTGATGGTGGCTTGCACTGAGCTCTTCAGCAATGTCAAGATCGCTCCTCTGCAATGCACGAGTGCCAAGATATAACAAACCAAAGTCTGCAGTTTTCATCACGTTTTGGTTACTGTAGCCCTCTCATTGACCTTTTGAAACTTTTTGTTGTCAGATTCTTGCTCAGGAGGTCGAGTGCTTCATTTGATATGCGATTTGACTAGGTTCGATGAAGTTTTGACTTTTAGCAGACATTACTTTGGGATATTGTAGCCGGCGATTTTTAAAGCTTGTTATTATTTCAACGGCACAGTTCGCGAGAGTAGTCCGAGGGCTACCCATCAATGTGTCGAACTCAACCCAGCGACGTCAGACAAGCAAGTTATTAAGCCTGAAGCAAGCGTGTTGTTTTCAGTTTTTGACGCGTTTTGGTTACTGTAGCTCTCTGTTCAAACTTTTGAACCTTTTTGTTGTTGGATTCGTGCTCAGGAGGTCGAGCGCGTCATTTTGATATGCGACTACACTAGGTTCGATAAAGTTTTGACTTTTCACAAACCTTTCTTTGGGATACTGTAGCACGCAATTTTAAAAACTTGTTATTATGTCGACATCACAGTTCACGAGAGCAGTCCGAGGGCTACCCGTCGATGTGTCGAACTCAACCCAGCGACATCAGACAAGCGAGTTATTAAGCCTGAAGAGAGCATGTCATTTCCAGTTTTCAACGCGTTTTGGTTACTGTAGCTCTCTGTTTAAGAGTCAATGTCTGAGAAACTCGCGTTTCGTTCTTAAGGGACTGGACAAGTTGAAAAATTCGAAATCGAGATAGGAGTTGCATGCGATAGGGGCATCGAAGTTATGAAGAGTGATACAAATCTCACCTCTCTACGTAGCCTAAATCTCGAGATATGGCACGTTTTTTGAACCCATGTCGCGCAATTTGTAAAACTTCTGCAATTTCGAACCGCGCCGACGTTTTGTCCTGCAACTCGGGAACGGCAACTCCGATTTGGACCGTTCCTTCGCTGTTCGAACGAGAAGACCCAGGCGCATCTATGCTTGTGTCACACGCGGCGACTTACGACCACGCGGCCACGTGGTGCACTGACAAACCCGAGAAAATGCAGAGGCCAAAATTTGGATTTTTTCAGTTTTGCGCGCGCAACTTTTGAAATAGCCAGAAATATCAAGCTGATTCTACTTGCACGTTGTTGCCACATGTGTTCTCTCTTAGAATCTGCAAGAAAATCGAAAATCTAGGAACCCTGACGATACTTACGCTAAAATCTATGTTGGCGATTTGTACCGATCAGTGCTGGTTTCTTGCATTTTGTCCTCACTGTTTTGATTGCACTTCACGAAAGCTGCGTGACTGCACCCTCGGTCGAGCGGCAAACTATAGGCGGCGATGAGCTCTACAAAAAGTTTATTAGGTTTAGTTTCGTAGTCTGCACCGTTCGTGAGAAAATAGGAATAGTATGAATTTCGTGCAGAATTCGTGTATTTCACCAGCAATTATTCAAGGTGTGAGACGAATTATACAAAGTTGGCCTGCGACTTTCACTTAGTGTCTGATAACTATTATTTTCCATAGAAATGATTTCATCCAGGTGCTACGTGTCTGGCTCGGCTCATGTGGCATATCGGACTTAGCCAAAATTTGACAAAATCTGTCGCGCCCACTACTATAGCGCTACAGTGGGCAGGCCGACGGCGATTTCCCTTCACTATGTAATGCACGCTTGTGGTCCGAGTGCACAACTGGTGTTAGATTTTAGATTTGATGTTTTGCTCTTCTAATACTGTCCAAAATCTGGACAGCAGCAGTACGTTTGAATTGGATACTTTTTCAACACAAAGAGGACAATCTAAAATCTAACACCAGTTGTGCACTCGGACCACAAGCGTGCATTACATAGTGAAGGGAAATCGCCGTCGGCCTGCCCACTGTAGCGCTATAGTAGTGGGCGCGACAGATTTTGTCAAATTTTGGCTAAGTCCGATATGCCACATGAGCCGAGCCAGACACGTAGCACCTGGATGAAATCATTTCTATGGAAAATAATAGTTATCAGACACTAAGTGAAAGTCGCAGGCCAACTTTGTATAATTCGTCTCACACCTTGAATAATTGCTGGTGAAATACACGAATTCTGCACGAAATTCATACTATTCCTATTTTCTCACGAAACTACGAAACTAAACCTAATAAACTTTTTGTAGAGCTCATCGCCGCCTATAGTTTGCCGATCGACCGAGGGTGCAGTCATGCAGCGTTCGTGAGGTGCAATCAAAACAGTGAGGACAAAATGCAAGAAACCAGCACTGCTCGGTACAAATCGCCAACATAGATTTTAGCGTAAGTATCGTCAGGGTTCCTACATTTTCGATTTTCTTCTTGCAGATTCTCAGAGAGAGAACACATGTGGCAACAACGTGCAAGTAGAATCAGCTTGATATTTCTGGCTATTTCAAAAGTTGCGCGCGCAAAACTGAAAAAATCAAAATTTTGGCCTCTGCATTTTCTCGGGTTTGTCAGTGCACCACGTGGCCGCGTGGTCGTAAGTCGCCGCGTGTGACACAAGCATAGATGCGCCTGAGTCTTCTCGTTCGAACAGCGAAGGAACGGTCCAAATCGGAGTTGCCGTTCCCGAGTTGCAGGACAAAACGTCGGCGCGGTTCGAAATTGCAGAAATTTCACAAATTGCGCGACTTGGGTTCAGAAAATGGGCCATATCTCGAGATTTAGGCTACGTAGAGAGGTGAGATTTGTATCACTCTTCATAACTTCGATGCCCCTATCGCGTGCAACTCCTATCTCAATTTCGAATTTTTCAACTTGTCCAACCAAAACGCGAGTTTCTCAGACATTAACTCTTAAACTGTTGAAACTGTTTGTTGTCAGATTCGTGCTCAGGAGCTCGAGCGCTTCACCTTGATATGCGATTTGACTAGCTTCGGTCAACTTTTGTCTTAAAATGGACCCCACTTTGGGATACTGTAGCGTGCGAGTTTGAAGACTTATTTTTTCGCCGCCCCCCAGGGCGGCGAGTATATATACGGACGCTATTGTCTGTTCGTGTTTCTGTGTGTCTGTGTGTGTGTGTGTCTGTGTGTGTCACAAAACTAGACATGACGGTTAGTGCCACCCGATGGAGTCGAATGCGCTGAGTAACGTGTCGATGTCCGTTTCTGTTGCTAATGTCGCTATTTCGAGATATTTACAATTAAAATACGAAAATGTCAAAAATGACACTTTTATTTACAGGTCGTATCGGCAAAGTTTTTGCTGAAATGGAAAGGGCGTAAGACGCGATGAATTTGTGACATAGTTTCGGATTTTGGAATTCACCAAATTAGGGATATTTTCAAGGTTTTTGTCAAAATTCCCAAATCGCAAAACGGCTCTAACTCGTCTGTCTTGCGTCGTAGAGAGGTGATCTTGAGCACCTTGGATAGCTCTCGACTGATTGATCATCTGTTCTCCCATTGGTCGAAACTCAAAGTTTGAATTTCGCGAGTTACAGTAACCCAAAGGTCCGAAAACGCAAAACGACTTTAACTCGCTCGTCTTACGTCGTAGAGCGGCGATCGACACGTCAGGTGAAAGCTCTCGACGTGATCTTTCATGCGGTAGCAATAATTTTTAACATTACGCAAACACGCACCACGGGAAACGCCATTCTCGAGATTCGAACACTAAAATCGCTATAACTCGCTCAATTTGCGTCGTAGAGAGACGATATCGAGCTCAGTGGATAGCTCACGACTCACAGATTATTTGCGAAACTTGAAAATTTGAATTTCGTGAGTTTCAGTAACCCGAAGGTGCAAAAGCACAAAACGGCTCTAACTTGCTTGTGTTACGTCATAGAGCGGCAATGGACACGTCAATTTTAAGCTCTCGGCATGCTCTTTCATGTGTCGGCAAACATTTTGTAATTGATTAAAACACGCATCACAGAAGCAATAGTTTTAGACGGTGGGAGACGGTGGGAATGGTTTCTCCCGGCAACCGAACGACTGCCGTTGGCTTTCAGCCTTGATTCACGGTAAAGAATCGCATGGTGCAAAACCCTAAAATCTGAGATGTAGAACGAAAGATGCACAAGAGGAGTCTGCGCCGCGTCACCTCATCAAAAGTGTGATAACCTCTTCAGTGCTGCAGGGTCTTGCAGAATTGTTCCAGCACTCCAACTCAACTGAGTGGTAGCCAGCACGAGCGCCACTGAGGCGCCAGTCCGCATTATGCAGCTGGGCCTTCTCTGCTACAGCACCTGCAGTCAAAGCAACTCTGGCCAACTCAACCGATATTCTCCAAGAACGCCACACTACATAGCCTCACCTCACAACCATCTACAGGAACTAATTAGCCTCCTAAGCTCTTCATCTCCTCTCCTTGACGACGCAGCCTTAGAAGAAGGGTCCCCCGTCGCTCTAAGAAGCGCCCGTCTCCTAAGCAACCATTCCCCGTTCTGTCCAGGCTCGAGAATCGCAAACTGCCATTGTTTTTCTAGCTATGAAGCTATGGGTAGGTACAGACCGAACAAGGCGCCTTAATCAACTAAGGCGAAAGCGGCCAGGTGCGCCTGGGCAGGAGGGGCGCGCTCCTCAAGACGTCGCTTCGTCTCGCGGGCCCTTACAGACGCTCAGAACTGCAGAGTGCAGACTCAGTTGCGCAATAGTGGAGCGCTACCGCCACAGTGCAAACAGTTGCAAAATAATTGTAAGAGATGACTGACAGGCTTGCTTGCTTAGCCCATAGTTGAGGCCACGTGCAAGATGTCTATGCACGGGTCCCCCCCCCCCCCCCTCACTCCCCAAGTCATGGACATCAATTTCACTAAAGTCCATTCAAGAAAGGCGTGCATCGGGTAGTCTTTCTAGTCTGCAGACTTTGTGCTTTGCGAACCCCCAATGATTTATACATCGTTGGATGCCCCTGTCGGAGTGTGTTGGCGCGGTGCGTGTTTGGTCATAATCACGCAACACGCACCAGTTTGAGGCGCACATGAAAAATTCGAGGTTTTGTACAGGGTGGGCGAATTTAAAAATTTTAACACCAGTTGTACCCCAAGGTGTCCTGATGTCATACTTCAAATTTCAGCAAAATCGGATAACTACAGCATTAGTTATGGCCTGCCGTGTGCATCCTACTTTGGCCCAAAATGGCCAAAATCGCCGAAATCGAAACCGAAAACACTTTTTTAATAACTCAAGAGAGAAGTGGTGACATTTCTTGAAACTTCCTCCGTGTGAACTAGGATTAATTGTCAACACAATGGAACAAACCTCATCTAATTCGGTTGCGACACGCTCGAATACGACTCAATCAAAGAGACCCTACTTTTGGCCGAAACGACGCTTTTCGGCCTGCTGGACGGCCTCGATCCGCAAGCAAGCCGAAAAGCGTCGTTTCGGTCAAAAGTAGGGTCTCTTTGATTGAGTCGTATTCGACCGTGTCGCAACCGAATTAGATGAGGTTTGTTCCATTGTGTTGACAATTGATCCTAGTTCACAGTAGGAAGTTTCAAGAAACCTCACCACTTCTCTCTTGAGTTATTAAAAAAGTGTACCCTTTTTGGCCGATTTCGGCGATTTTGGCCATTTTGGGCCAAAGTAGTGTA
>JASAMZ010010378.1:0-47594 GCA_030248115.1 Linhomoeus sp. GSCO2_2
ACGCTGAGATATGAGAGCGTTACGGACGCACGCACGCACGCGCGCACGCACGCACGGACGAAAAGCTCAGGTTCGCCCGGCTGAGGCCGGCGAAAAAAGTTGCGTTCTTTCTGCAGAGGGTGCGGCGAGAGCTCATCGCCCGTATTGCTCCGCTTCACGAGCGGCCCCTTCGCAAGAGGGTATTGCTTAGCAATATCGATTTCGTCCGCAATTTGGCTTATAGAGCAGGAAGGTCCTCTTTCAAGCAACGCTTTTAAAAAGTAACGAAAACCTGCCAAAGTTTGACAAACGTGTACCTAATTCTCAAGAATGACGTTTTCTGTGGTGCGTGTCTGTGTAATAAAACAAGCTGTGTGTGTAACAAGCTGTGTGTGTAAAAAGATCAACCTATGCTTTGTGTCTGTCAAATTTTGGTGAACAGTACAGTGAACTTTGTACACATCGTTAGAATGCATCAGGAGAAGTTGTCTTGAGAACGTGTACCTTAATACGAAATGCAGCCATCCACACGATACGGTTATCTGTACAGCTGATCTGAAGCTCAGCTATATCGCCGCGTTCGCTATAATATGGTATCGACATTATACTACGCCGTTTATCTGATGTTTCCTACCTGTGTGAAAACGTCAAATCCAAAAAAACTTGCCAAAAGGTTGGCGAGCTTGTTCTTCACCGCGAAATTGCTGTTTTGGCATACGACATTGCTATTTCCGCATTACATTACATTACATTACGTTACATTACATTACATTGCACATTCACCAATAAACAGCTCTTTTGGCCATCAGGCGAAAAAGCCGATTTTCGACATTTTCACATTTTAATTGTAAATACCTCCAAATTGCCATATTTCATAACTGTAAAGCTATATCACAAATTCTTATTGGCGTATGACGTTTCCATTTCTGCATTCATATTCGGCAATAAATGACGTCTCGTTTTTGTCAATTCATGGAATTTTGACAAATAATCGCGCATTTCTGAGTAATTCCATGTCTGCAAAAACATCTCTTTTGTGGTACAAATTATCCGTGGCTCACGCCCTTTCCATTTCTGAAGAAATTTCGCCGCTATATCATCAGGTAAAAGTGAAAAAGTCGATTTTCGACATTTCCATATTTGGATTGAAAATATCTCCAAATTACAATTTCAAAAAACTGCAAAACTATGTCACAAATCCTTATTTGCATACGACCTTTCCATTTCCGCGTTCAAATTCGTCAAAAAACGACGTTCTATTTTAGTCAATTTATGCAATTTTGACAAATAATCGAGTATTTCTTATTAAATTGAACATTGCAAGAAATTTCTTTTGTGTTACAAATTTTCCGTGGTCGATGCTCCTTCCATTTCTGAAGAAATTTCGCAGCTAGCGCATCAGACGAAAAAAGTCGTATTTTCGACATTTTCGAATTTTAATTGCGAATATCTCGAAAATGCGAAATTAGCAACACAAACCTTATATCCGAATCCGTACTCAGCGACCTCGTACTCTACTTGACCACATATGTCACATATTTTACTTCGGTGCCACGAACGGACACACAGACAGACAGACAGAGCGAAAAAAAAGTTCAACCTACGTACATAGGTATGCTTTGTGTCTGACAAATATTGATTAACAGTATAGTGAATTTTTGATTGCATAATTGGCCGCATTATTATTATTATTATTATTATTATTATTATTATTATTATTATTATTATTATTATTATTATTATTATTATTATTATTATTATTATTATTATTATTATTATTATTATTATTATTATTATTATTATTATTATTATTATTATTATTATTATTATTATTATTATTATTATTATTATTATTATTATTATTATTATTATTATTATTATTATTATTATTATTATTATTATTATTATTATTATTATTATTATTATTATTATTATTATTATTATTATTATTATTATTATTATTATTATTATTATTATTATTATTATTATTATTATTATTATTTTGTTTCCCCAGTACACAGTACAGTACATACAGAATCCAACAATGAAAGGAGAACGGACAGGCGCGCGAGAAGAATCAGATAAATCCGAGAAAGCAGATGAAATGACGACCGAAACGGACAAAACAGTATGCGTACGAAGGTGGGGCGCGTGCTCTTTTATGCCAGTGACTGGCGATTTACAACCCAACGGTAACAAATTGTGAAATATTTTCTGAAAGGAGGTGTGTTTTTGAAGCTGTTTAGAGAGGGAGCAGTGACGGTGTGTTCAGAAGATACGGCTTCACGCTGCAACAGCCCTGTGCGAGAGGAAAACCCCTTCTGGCGAGCGATCTGGATACAGGTGTCACAGGCGATGGCTGTCTTCAGGCGATAGCCGTCTAGACGGCGATTGCCTGATGCGTCTGTCAATCCCCGTCTAGACGGCCATCGCCTGGTCGATCAGGGGTAGGCTGTCGAGACGGCAATCGCCTGATGCGTCAGGCGATGGCCGTCTTTCTGTCTCTGTATTAGTTTCCGGACACAGTATATTCCTTCCAGTTCAGGCTATAATTAGGCTCGCCCTGCGCCCACAGTTCACAAGAGTCTGTCGGCGTCGCAGTCCCCGGCGGGTCGAAGCTCTAGGTTTTTCGCGCCCGGTGACCGATTTCAGGGCGCGCGGAGCGCGCCCTGAAGTTGGTGGTCGCGCTAAGCCTCAGCTGAGACCCGCCAGGCGCGACGCCGCCCCGAGTTTTAGTGCAAACTGTAAGTGGAATAATAACTCCTCCATTTACTTCACCTTTTTCTTACGCCGGCGGCGCCCCTTCCCTGCTAGCGCTGGGGGACAGCTTTCCATCAGAGAACGGCGCTGCTCGATTGGTTCATTGAGGCCATAGCCGTCTTTTCGAGCAGAAAACGGCCATTGCCTGACGCACCAGGCGATGGCCGTCTTTTCCCCGAGTAAACTGCCTGGTGCGGTCTGATCTACCAGGCGATAGCCGTCTTGAGACGGCAATCGCCTGAAGACGGCTACTGACTGCAACACAGGGACTGTCAAGTTTGTATGAATCTGGCCACGAAGCTGGCGCGGAAGCTTTGGCGGCAGCGTACTGAAATAGTGTCCTCAAAGTTCAGGCCGACTCATGCTGGTTAGTTTGTAGAATGTAGGCCAGGTCGATCCTCATTGTTGTATAGCCAAATGCTCGCAGTCCAGTGGCCACCATGCGTTCCACATAGTCAAGTGATCCCAGGCCAGGCAGTCGGCGGGTAAACTGCCGTTGAATGCTTTCGAGAAGGTCTATGTCCCGCTGCAGAGGGGGGCTCATGCTCTTACAAGCGTACTCCAGGCGACTGCGCACGTAGGTCTTGTAACTCGGTTAACAAGTCTCTTTTAAAAAGCGGAGTGGTTTTGAGCGTTGAATTTTTACTGAGATTGTAGCAAGGCCCTTTCCGGTTTCGTGCAGCGTCTTTGACTCTCCTCGTGACTACACTTTGTGGAGCTGTCTTGCTCATGCATTGGTATCGCTCGGGTTTAATCTTTACACCTCAAGAATATGTGGCATAGTTTTACAGGTTCGAAAAATTGCAATTTCGAGATATTCGCAATTAAAATATGAAAATGTCAAAAATCGACTTTTACGCCTGATGAGCTAGCAGCGAAATTTCTTCAGAAATGGAAAGGGAATAGACCGCGGATAATTTGTACCACAAAAGATTTTTTTTGCAAACATGGAATTACTCAGAAATGTGCGATTATTTGTCAAATTCCATAAATTGACAAAATAGGACGTCATTTTTTGACGAATATGAATGCAGAAATTGAAAGGTCGTAAGCCAATAAGAATTTGTGACATAATTTTTCAGTTTTGAAAAATTGCAGTTTGGAGATATTTACAATTAAAATATGAAAATGTCGAAAATCGACTTTTTCACCTGATGAGCTAGCGGCGAAATTTCTTCAGAAGTGGAAAGAGCATAGGCCGTGGACAATTTGTAACACAAAAGAAATTTTTTGTCAATGTGGAATTTGATAGAAATACGCAATTGTTTGTCGAAATTTCATAAATTGACAAAAATAGAACGTCATTTATTGACGAATGTGAATGCAGAAATTGAAAGGTCGTAAGCCAATAAGAATTTGTGACATAATTTTTCAGTTTTGAAAAATTGCAGTTTGGAGATATTTACAATTAAAATATGAAAATGTCGAAAATCGACTTTTTCACCTGATGAGCTAGCGGCGAAATTTCTTCAGAAGTGGAAAGAGCATAGGCCGTGGACAATTTGTAACACAAAAGAAATTTTTTCAAATGTGGAATTTTATAGAAATACGCAATTATTTGTCAAAATTTCATAAATTGACAAAAATAGAACGCCATTTATTGACGAATGTGAATGCAGAAATTGAAAGGTCGTAAGGTAATAAGTATTTGTGACATGGTTCTACAGTTTTGAAATATTGCAATTTAGAGGTATTTACAATTAAAATGTAAAAATTTCGAAAATCGACTTTGTCGCCTGATGAACTAGCGGCGAAATTTCTTCAGAAATGGAAAGAGCATAGACCGCGGATAATGTGTAACACAAACAAAATTGTTTACAATTGTGGAATTGTATAGAAATACGCCACACTTTGCCAAAATTCTATAAATTGACAAAAGCGTCATAACGCAGAAGTACGCAACCAAACGAAATTCCTGGTAGAGAACGACTGCACCAAACAGTTGGCAAGTTTTTTTGTTCGATGTGGCGTATTCCCACAGGTATAAAACTTCAGATCAACGGCGTCGTATCATGCTGATACCAGATAGCGAACGCGGCGATATCACTGAGCTTTAGATCAGTTGTACAGACAACCGTATCGTGGTAATAGCTGCATTTAAATTGTGGTACACGTTTTCAAGATACCTTCTCTAGATACGGCTAATTATGCGAATGAAACTCACTATACTCTTCACCAAGATTTGACAGACACAAAGTATAGGTTGAACTTTTTTCGCCCGGCCTCAGCCGGGCGAACCCCTACGAGAGCTTTTCGTGCGTGCGTGCGTGCGTCCGTCCGTTAGTCACGCACTCAGATCTCGGCGTTGGTAAGTTGTAGGAAGGAGATCTTGGGCTCTACGGAAAGGTCTCGACTCACTGGTAATGTCGCTAAGAGACTTCGAAATTCAAAAGTTTGAATTGCGCGCGCTACAGTAACCCGAAGGTTCAAAGTGAAAACGCCTATTACTCGCTCGTCTTACGTCGTAGAGCGGCGTGCGATAGGTCAACTGAAAGGTCTCGACGTGCGCTTTCGCTTGGCATTACAAATTTTCTTAGTTACGCAAACACGCAACACGAAAAACGACATTCTCGCGTTTTTGACGCAGAAATCGCTCTAACTCGCTCAGCGTGCGTCGTACGAAGACGATCTTGGGTTGGTTGGATAGCTCTCGACTCACTGATCATTTGTTCTTCTATTGGTCGAAACTCAAAAGTTTGAATTTCGGGAGCTACAGTAACCCAAAGGTTTAAAATGCAAAACTTATCTAACTCTCTCGTCTTCCGTCATAGAGAGACGATCTTGAGTTCGTTGAATAGGTTTCGGCGCACTGATAATTCCGTTAAGAGAACTCGAAATTCAAAAGTTTGAATTGCGCGCGCTACAGTAACCCGAGGGTTCAAAACGCAAACGGCTCTAACACGCTCGTCTTACGTCGTAGAGCGGCGTGCGATAGGTCAACTAAAAGGTCTCGACGTGCTCTTTCACTTGGCGTAAAAATTTGTTAAATACGCAAACACGCACCACGAAAAGCGACATTCTTGCGTTTTAGCATAGAAATCGCTCTAACTCGCTCAGCGTGCGTCGTAGAGAGACGATCTTCAGTTGCTGGATACCTCTTGACTCACTGATCATTTGTTCTTCGATTGGTCGAAACTCAAAAGTTTGAATATCGCGAGCTACAGTAACCCAAAGGTTCAAACAGTAAATGGGCCCTAACTCGCTCGTCTTACGTTGTAGAGCGGTATTCGTTCGACCGTTTGAAAGCTTACGTGGAGGCAGTTGTTGAACGGTCATTCATAAAGAAATACTTTTGTTTTTTTTAACCCTTGTCTTACGAACAACTTTGTCTGCTAAAAAAATTAATCCCGGGCGATCCCAATGTTGCCTTGCAACAACCGCTCAGAAATGCGTGTGCCTTGCTCAAAAAATAATCCCGGGCGATCTCAATGTTGCCCTGCAAGAACCTCTCAGAAAGGAGCGTGTCAGAAGTAGCGCATGAATAGTGGACTCCGGGCGGGCGCGCGTCAATCGGAAAGGCTTCGAAATACTTTACAAAAGTATCCACTCTTTTACTCTTCCACTTTAAAATACTCACAAACCACTCTGTATAAAAACAACTCAACTTTTTTAAAACAGCTTGTTACACACACAGCTTGTTTAAAACAGCTTGTTGATTACAAGCTATGTGTGGGGTGATTTTAGAGTTTCAACTCAAACTTGCATTCTACCAAACACACAATCGGCAACTCACCCGAAAACCGTAATAGAGCGCCACAGCGGTATCGTTATCGCAACCGGTCAAGTCCACTCGTAGTGCGTTGGGCCTTGTCTTGTTGGTCAACAGGTGGAGATGTCTCAGGCCCATGTGATGCTCGCCGCAGACCATGCCAAAGTCGGCTTCGTATGAGGCGTAGTCGCGGTAGAAATCGAACGTGCCGTCAAAGCGCCTGAGAAGAAATGCAATAGAACAATAACGATAGGACATAATTATGGCAGTCATCTTAATTCTAAGAATAGCTCTGGTTTAATAAGTACATTCTGAACCCATGGTCGCCGTTCACGCACAACTGCTACCTACCAAACTCGGCTGTTCCGGACGGACTTTGCGAGGAATACCAACAGCTTCAAAATGACCACACCATCTTCAAACATTCATGTACAATATTACACCTCTGAAACACCGTCCATCCGCCTCCGTCGGTACCTAGTCATGTCACAGTAGACCTGCACCCCTTCTCCCCCGATATTAATGGTGTAAACACCATCGCTTATACAGGGTTTTTTTTAATTGGCCAAATGGGAAACCCGAATATCTTCTGCTGTGGTGAAGCAATTCGAACGAAACTTTCACACAATATAGTCGACATATGTCCATGATATGTGTTGCTTTTATACAGCTCTTGGCTATCGCAAGCTCAAGTTACAGTACCACAAAGTTGAGTCCCAAAAATTTGAGATTTTGCGCAAACTGGTATGGCTTTAAACTTTCCTAACTTGCTCGATTTGCGTCACAATGGAGTGAGACTAAGTGCATTAGATTTGAAATAAAACAACCTTTCATATGCTTGATGAATCAATCCTGTGCGATGTACCGTGCTTGAGATGCAACGCCTGAAAGTTGGCTCCAAAGCACCGGAGTTGCGCGAGGAGGCCTAGGTGGCCAAGAATGACGCCTTGTGGCTGGTGATCTCAACTTTGACATATCGTAACTAACGCCATGTGGGACCTACGCAACTCGTTCTTGGAACATATGAAAGCTTGTAATCTTCTCAATCTAATGAATGTAGCCCCATCAAAATTGGCTGAGAAACGTGCGAGTTTTGCGTAATTTGATCGTGTGCAACCTCAAATTTCTAGTTACATCTTTGACGCCTTGTAACTTGCGGCCACAAAGATGAATTGACACCTCAACATAACACATATCATGGACATATGTTGACTATATTGTGTGAAAGTTTCGTTCGAATTGCTTCACCACAGCAGAAGATATTCGGGTTTCCCATTTGGCCAATTAAAAAAAAAACCCTGTATATCCCGCCTTCAACAGGTCAAGGCAATCTTCTGCTTCTGGTAGAAGATGGGCATTTGCGATGCAAACCAACGAGAAAACGCAGAGAAGACTTGCGAGAACTGTTGCGTTCATAACGATGAGTTTTCTGATTGTTTGGCAAGACGACAAAGAGAAGGCTAGGGCGTGTATGTAGGTGAGCCGAGTTCGCTTGACGTTTTATCTACTGGTCCATTAGTAAAACTTCCGTTGAAAAACTGCAGCTAATCTTGCGGTTCAGACAGCTATGCGCTTCAGCCCGATTGGTGGGTCGACGTGGCGTCGTCGCTTTCTGTAACTTCCGGTCAAATCTAGAAGTGTAGCCATATGCACTTTAAGTCATTATCAAGGCAACTGTCGCCTTGTAGGTAGGTTTAGGTCACCTGTAGCGCTGGGGGGGGGGGGGGGTAGCCCCCCTGGCCAGGAAGTCACCCCTCCCTCCCCCCCCCCCCCTTACTACCCCCCCCCCCCTCCCCCATCCTGAAAGACCCCCTCTCAAAATTGCACAAATTTTCGCCTGCGGCGGTTAAATATGGCCAAATCTTCGCCTGCGGCGCTGCAGGTTAGTTTGTACCGCGAGAGCCGTTGTGTTGCGTTGCCTAGTCTCTTGAAGCCGGGCGACTCACTGGATTGACTGGAAAGCAGTAGCGGACACGCACAGATATCATTGATTGGAGTGAGTTGATGATTTTGCCACAGTAAGTAATCCCGTTACATCGACCGCTCAATGCGCTCGAGATCTGTATAGACCGCTGGGAGTGTTGCTACGTAATTAATCATTTCGTACGGAACTTCGCTTCCATTGGCGTCGCGCTTGTAACTTCAGCCGCTCGCGGAAGAGGCCGAATGTCAGAGAGTGTAGGTTGCATTTGGCATTCATATATAGCCACTGCGGAATACTCACAATTCTCCATACTTCACCCAGAAGACTGCCACTCAAGGCCGATAGATGACGTTTCCCCTCCGTTTGAATTCGTAGTCTTTCGCCTGCCTTCGAAGTCCTCACGGGAACTGGTCGTCAGCTGCCTTGGCAACTGGCTGCAACATCGATTAACGCACCAACAAGAGAATCATTCAAGGCCTCGCTTGTTTGCTCTTCTGAGCCACGCTGCCTCTACCCACCAACGAAGGCATGCGCAATAAGCTAAGGCTGTCTAGAGCGCAGCGCCTAGTACGCAATAGGCATATTAGTTAGGCGAACGAACCACAACGAAAATCCATGGCCAGTCCACCGAAACGTCTCAAAGCACAGCCATCTTCAACGTCCATCGGCGACCTACCAGACGGCGTCCTACGGGAGATATTCAGCCTCTTGCGCCCGATAGAACATCTGCAAGAGGCGGTCGGTCGCGTCTGCCGTCGCTGGAAGCATCTCGGCGTCGACACCGCTCCCTCTCCAGTGGTTGCGACAGTCATTCGGCTCGAGGAGGGCCGATTCAAGACCACAATTCGCACCGCCAGTGGAGTCAAAGAGACGATAGAGCTCAAGAGCAGCCAGAGACACATCGGAACTTTGGAGGCCGTGTCGCGCGTCATCATCAACTCTAAGCAGCTGCGCCGCCTCCGACTGGTCCTAGGCACTCGGGAGAACGTTCGCTCTCTGGACTTGTTGGATGCGACGACATTGATATGGATTGTGGAGCTGGTGGAGCGACTGCGGCCTACCAAGCTATGTACGCGAGCTCAGCATCCAGGTGTGCCGAGTGGACTGGCACACCAAAGACGATGTGCTCCAGAGGTTTCGAGCAGCGACGTCCAAGCTACTAGACCTGGACACTCTGCGAGTGCTGGCGCTGGGGGCTCTGCGACTCGAATACCAGGATTTTGAGCTGCAGACCAAAGCTCCACTGGAGGAGCTGCAAGTGATGGCTGACGTACCCCTGGGTCTGGGACCAGTTCTGAGGCAGTTGGCGCCTCAGCAGCTTCTCACACAACTGGCGTTGGAATACGCTGACAACTACCTCGTTGAAGACCTCGTTCTGCCAAATCTCCGCATTCTGTTCGTGGCCCACTACAAGCAACGGAACTCAAGGGATTTGCTGGGCCATCTGGCGGACATGGGACCATTACTGCAGGAAATCCGAATTGTTCGCCTCGACTGCTCTAACTACGAAGGCTCTCGCAAGGTGAGAACTGTTGTTCGTAGAACAGCTACAGTAGCCCATCGTTTTGTTATGCCTGAATTCCTTTGCAAACAGATTGCTTTCAGGTGGGCTACCACAAGCTGTGCGTTCGCTGCGACCAGTTGCGCCTTCTCGACGGTCGAGGTTAGGCACTCGGCTAGCGTTGCCAAAGAAGAGACACGCTGGGCTAAAGACAGGTCCAGTTTGACAATACCCCGCTACTGTCGCGTCTTCGCGTGATAATTGGGTTTGATCCTGCGCGTTACCGTAAACTTATTGCCGCAGCTTGTTCGTTATTTCGAATTCGAAACGGCCGCGCTTTCTGTAGTGTCATCGGTAGTTAGGGTAGAAGCTACTGTAAATACACGTGGCGTCGGTGCAATATTTTGGTGATTTCTGTGCGTTCTCGTCAGTCGGCCTGTAGAGCGGCTCGCTGTTTTATTTCTATCCTTCCTGTGTGCGGTCCGAAGCGCCTCTTCCTGTCGTTATCCTTAGCCGTCCATCAGTCGCGCGTCGTCGTAGTCGCCTCCTATCGTCGTTCCGTCATTCCGTAGCCAAATATCAAGTCGAAATCCTGTCGCACTACATTTATCGATCACGAGACGCTAGCCCATCAACTCAGCTCTCCCTTCTGTAGCACTCTAAGCAGCTAGCGCTCTTGATATGGTGACTATTCTGCAGGAAACGAACGCGGTAGCTAATCGACACGAATCGAACAGAATTGTCGTTTCTTTCTTCCTTCGCTTCTGAGACTCGATCAATGGTTGAATTGTTGCGATTAGATTCGGTGGCTTCTATTCCTTCCTCGATGAATCTGAGATTGATTGTTGAATGGATTCGCAACTGAAAAGTATGGACGGCGATATTTCTGTTTCGAAAGCCGAGCTATTAGGGCACATTGAGCTGCTCGCTAATCAGAGGCATGAGATTCTTTTGACAGTGTTTCAGTTGCGGGAACTCTCTTTCGAGGCGCGTTTCACTGAGTTGTCGGCTAATGGGAAACTTCCCAGATTGAGTGAAGGCGAGATATATCGCAGCAGTACGGCTAGCTTGTGCCAGGTCGCAACTCGATTCATTGAGAGCCTCTTCTCTGTCGTTTCTTCGGTTGATATCGATTTGTCGCGCGACGCGTCGGAGTACAAAGTCTACTCCTCTAAGGGCACAGCTCCCTTCTGTGAGCCTGAGACGGCATTCGCGAGCTTCGTTGACTTAGTTGAGCAGTTGAGCTCACCATTCTGTCCGCCGCACAGGTCTAGTGCCGAATGCGCCGCCCCGCAGGACCCGTGTGTCCCTCCGTCTTGTACGCCGCACAGTATCAGCGTTCCTACTGACGAGTTGATTGGTTCCTCGTCCTATTCGGTTGAAAGTTGCGGCGATCTGTGCAATTGCGCTTCCTCTTCCTCAAAATTTGTTGTGGCGCCTTGCACTCCACTCTATTCGATTTCCGGTGATACTGAGTCAAGGGTCTTTTCCGCCTGCGGGCCTGAAATAAGTAGCGACTCCGATTCGTGCATTTCCACTTCTGCATCGACTTCTGGAGAACTCTCGAAAGTAGCCGCTGATGAGTATTCCGATTCCAAAAGCGAATTCAGTAGTCGCAATTCTCGCACCGTAGATTCGGTAGAGCCCACATTCGATTCTAGCTTAGTTACTGAGCGCAGCGAGCGTAGACCCTGCCAAGAGAGTTCGATCAATTGCAATTATTCGAGCTCGCAGTCGAATTCGTTCTCTGTCAGTGGGGAGGACGGCTCCTCCGAGCCGAGATTCTCGTCGTCAGTGTTGTTCCTCATCGTTCTCTCGTGCGTGATTGTCGCCTTCTTCACGCTCTTCCCCAGTTGCTACGGCCAATCCTCGGTACCGTTGCACGGCGCATACAGTTCTCTGCACGAGACGCACTATACGCTGGTGAACACGCTGCCTCCGTGGCCCCCACCCATTCACAAGCTAAGTTGCGCGAAGAAGTTTGGTGGCCTGTTGTCGCTCGTGCTCAGCATTCAGCCCTCGAGTTGTGGTTCCCCATTGGCCGTCCTGGGATTCTCTATGGTCGTATCCGACTCTGGTCCCTTTCCTGTGTCGGTTTCCACTTCTACTACGGCTGGGTCCCCTTCTACTACGGCTGGGTCGGTCATGGCTCTTTCTACAGCTGCTCCTTTCCTGGGTTTCCACCTGCCCATCTACTGGAGATCCCTTCGAGCTCTACCCTACAATGTGGATCTGTGGAACTCTCCCTGTGGTGTTGCCCTTCCGGAGGTGGACTTTCCCCATTGGATCTCTCCCTGGCCTACTCCCTCTGCTACCGGTCGACCATCGTTTCGCGCTGATTTGTTCTTTAGATTGTTTGCGGTTCTCCCGTTGTTGTTCTAAGCTTGTTGTTCTCCGCCGGGAGTGTCGCGTCTTCGCGTGATAATTGGGTTTGATCCTGCGCGTTACCGTAAACTTATTGCCGCAGCTTGTTCGTTATTTCGAATTCGAAACGGCCGCGCTTTCTGTAGTGTCATCGGTAGTTAGGGTAGAAGCTACTGTAAATACACGTGGCGTCGGTGCAATATTTTGGTGATTTCTGTGCGTTCTCGTCAGTCGGCCTGTAGAGCGGCTCGCTGTTTTATTTCTATCCTTCCTGTGTGCGGTCCGAAGCGCCTCTTCCTGTCGTTATCCTTAGCCGTCCATCAGTCGCGCGTCGTCGTAGTCGCCTCCTATCGTCGTTCCGTCATTCCGTAGCCAAATATCAAGTCGAAATCCTGTCGCACTACATTTATCGATCACGAGACGCTAGCCCATCAACTCAGCTCTCCCTTCTGTAGCACTCTAAGCAGCTAGCGCTCTCGATAGCTACCCAAGCTACGAAAGTGTCGACTTGCGACCGGCCAAACTGATCAGAGGAAGTAATGTAGCTGTCACCGATGGAAAGAAGGAGAAACGGCCGATTAGGAAGCGATTCTGGCGCCAGTGGACGTTTCCAGCGGTTGCCCTAAACACTAAACAGCAGGGTTCCGCACGGGCCGGGCCGGCCCGAAAAAAGCCAGGCCCGGCCCGCCCATGGGCGGGCTTTGGGCGGGCTTTTGGGTTGCCCAGATCGGGCCGGGCCGGGCCCGGGCTTTTTGGGTTTTTGGTCGGGCCGGGCCTGGGCGGGCCTACCATACTAAACGGGCCTGAATCGGGTGTCAATTTTCAGTCTGAACCATCACATTTGTAGTTTCAAAGCTGCTTCAGAGTACAGCTGGTTGCGTCATTAATAACTTTTGCAACACAGCAGCCATTCCTCTGAAATTCTCTGCGAATGTAGGCCTATATGACCTGTAGTTTGTGTTAAAATATTGTGCTGTTCTGCTAATTTCTTGACGCGCTCCTTTGTATTCGAATGGCAACACCTTGGATAAGCACGCTAAAAAATATCGCGACAATCCGTTATCCATTGGGACAGTTTGTGACTAACACCCCATACATACTTTATCATACGGTGGCGCCGATGAAGACGGGTAGGCCTTGCGTAAAACGGCGTAACTGCCACAAAAGACGACACAGCACGCTCAAATTTATACATGCAGTAAAGCAAATGTCAGGCTACAACTGTGGTGAGTTTCAAAGAAATCGCTGCTTTACTGTGTAAGATATGAAGATTCCCGTCTGGCACATTTCGGGCCTTTTTCGCGCGCTGCGATGGGCCATGGGCGGGCCTAATTGGGCCACGGGTCGGGCCTGGGCGGGCTTTTGTGCCCAGAAATTCGGGCCGGGCCGGGCCGGGCTTTTCAAACCCCATTTCGGGCGGGCTTGGGCCTCAATTTTTAGGCCCGTGCGGAACCCTGCTAAACAGTGACTGGTGAATCACTTGATCGTTCGCGTGCTGACCTTTGTCATGGCTTGATGTACAGGGTGTTTTTTTTAATCTGACACATTTGGTTTCAGAATAGCTTTTGCACCACAAAAGATATTGATGTGAAATTTGATACACACTATAACAACACGTTAGGAAGCCAGTTTCCAGAAGCGTTTGCCTCAAATCGCACTGTACCGTCCAAGATGACGTCTCAAAGCAGAATCGCGTTTTCAGTGAACCGCGATTCCTAAGCAACTTGCCCTTCGTCTGCCTACCACGCCATAGCGAGCTTTGCGTGTCGCAACTTACACACATGTTAGCACCACGTCTTGAAACTGCTGACACCAACTTTCAGCACCGTAATCCAAGAAACGCGTCCGTTTTGGCACTAAACTCGGAATTAGGGACCGCCCATGTGAGGGTCAGCGGTTTGACCAATTGTGCGTTTCGCGCCCGCATTCTTTCCGGAATAGAAACAGGTTGCTAAAATTTGGTGTCAGAAATCTCAAGACGTGGTGCTAGCATGTGAGTAAGTTTCGATACGCAAAGCTCGCTATGGCGTGGTAGGCAGACGAAGGGCAAGTTTCTTAGGAATCGTGGTTCACTGAAAACGCGATTCTGCTATGATACGTCATCTTGGACGGTACGGTGCGATTTGAGACAAACGCTTCTGGAAACTGGCTTCCTAACGTGTTGCTATAATGTGTACCAAATGTCAGATCAATATCTCTTGTGGTGCAAAAGTTATTCGAAAACCAAATGTGTCAGATTAAAAAAAACACCCTGTACATAGTGCGCTGTCACTTGTGTCATGCCTTGTCTTGGGATACGTATGTGTGCCGCTGCAACCACGACGCATTATTGTAGTCTAGGCTAGAGATTTAACGCGGTCTGCATCACTGCCTGTGAAATTCTTGCAGCCTGCAGGTACAGTATCCCTGGCACATTGTGCTTCTGCAATAGTACAAAGAGTCTATAAACGGGGCTTCTGAACCGCTCCCTTCCATAGGCGGCCGTGTAGACGGAATCATGAGCTTCTTGCAACACTTCTTCCTCGGTCACTACGTTGAAGGATAGGACAAGATCGAGAAGTTGAACAGAGCACGCAGCCATGAATTCCTCAAAGTCGCCCAAGGCATCAATGGAGGCCGGCCGAGTGTCGAAGGTGCATGTGAAGAGCCAGCCTCCATTTCTGGAACGACGAAAAGTGGCAGAAGTCGCAATGGACGCGTTGTTTCGCGCGCCTTCGACTGGCGTCCGTAGCGGAACCGATTCCCAACTGATGCGCCAGCCTCAAGTGTTCGGCCACGCGAGTCAGCCGTCTTTCCAAGCGAGCGCCACAGATGTCGCACTCGAGTGACCATAGAGCCTTCAAATGTGGCCGAAGAATGTGGCCGAGCATTGCCCACTTGGAAGGGCTACTGTGAGAGGGACAGTCGTCACACCTCCACATGTGATGAGGCCGAGTGGGTCGTTGGTGTGCCAGGACGTGGGAAGGCAACGCCTTGTGGAGGCGCTTGGTCGCCTCGCAGTCGTCGCAGACAAAAGCTGGCGAGGGCAGCAGCACCCCTAATTTGGAATGTTGCCAACTCCAGTGGCCGAACATGTGGAAACGCAGCAGTCTCAGATGGCATTCGTCGCACTCCGAAGGACCGGGACGCGACCGGACGAACTGCTCAAAGGGCATTTCGAGGCAGGCTCGTAGGTGCGAGGCGCAGCTGCTGTTCTTCCTGAAGAGCGAGTCACAGTTGTCGCACTCGACCTTTCCGCCAATCGCTTGTCTCTGATGCTTCGCCGCGTGGGACAGCAATATGTGACGGGCATCGAAGACAGCCGAGCAGTCGTCGCATCGGAAGGCGCGAAGTCGTCCAGCCTCGTGGCGACTCACAAAGTGCGTCCACAGGCCTTTTCTGTACCACACAGGGCCTGTGGAGTAGCCACAGACGTCGCACGCGGCGACATCAGCTGTGGCCCATCTGTGGTGTCGTTGACACCAGTGCCTGTAGAAGGGGTGGGCGTTGCGGCCCCAAATTGCCGCGCTGCAGACGTCGCACACGCGGGCTGTCGACGCTCGCTGTAACTGCACTCCGAAGCCATGGGACGTTTGATGGTTCACCAAGGTAGCCATGACGTTCGGTCCCTTGTAGCCTCTCTCGCAGATGTCGCAGACGACTGTCCCGTCCGCACATCGCATCATTCCACTCTGACTGTCAGATCCAGTCGTCTTACAGCCCTTTGCGTTTCGTAAGGATTAGCCTACGGGTCAACGTGTACTCCGCTGGCAGTCGTGATTGAACTTCTAAACCAGGTTGACCAGGGAACGCAGCATACCTACTCCACAAACTTGACCTCCTTTCCCATGTTAGTGACTCTTCTGTTGCGGCCTCCTGAGACCTTGGATTGCAGCAAGGTCTGGTTTCAAAAGTTTAATCTTTGTGTTCTGACTGACATTGGTGATCTTCCATTGATGCAGAGACAAGAAAGTTTGAGGAATCGTCCGCTAATTGGTCCGCTTCGCGGGCTCCACCTCGGAAGAGGGTATTTATGGCATGATAATATTGATTTCGCCCGGAACTAAACAGTCGAACGTCGCAGGCTACCGTACTGCCAAAAACGTCACTAACTCGCTTGTCTTACGTCGTAGAGAGACGTGCGAGGTGCGACACGTGGTTTGAAAGCTCTCATCGTACTATTTCTTACAGCCAGCATATTTTCAGCTCACAAAGCACGCATAGACAGAATCAACATGTTAACTGTTTTGCACTTAAACGGTCTAACTCGTCCGTGCTATGTACGTATAGGACCAACATTCGATACGTTGATTGAAAGCCCTCGACGTGCTCTTCCAGGTGATGTCAACGTTTATGTATGGTACCATTCGTAAAACACGCATAAAATAAATCTGCATTCTGTACTGTCAAGGGGATATGTAGCTTCACCATATTGCGACGGGGGAGCTCGTGAAGTGGAGCAATAAAGGTAGCGATTCCTCACACTCTCTAAGTCTGCAATGTCAGTCAGAATACAAAGACTCAACTGTTTAAAACCATGGCTTGTTTATGGAGTACCATGCACAGCACTGAAAGTAGGCCTCGCTATCGTTTCTTCCATACGCTGCAAATGAATGGCAACGCCAACACAACGGCGACGATCTTGATCGCGCATTGGCGTAATCATTGCTTCATATCGATCGATGGCAATGCTTCTGAGCAAATGCAGTCGACGGGGGGTATGTAGCAATGGAGACTCACGAAGCCAGCATCAGGCCATCTAGACCCAAGAGTAGTCAATTGCTCACTTGGCATGCTAGAGACCCCCCAAGACAGAGGTGGTGTGTCCCACCCGGGGTGTTGTGATGTGGCGCAGCTCTTGTTTATTTGATTCTATCTACGCAGGCAGGTACGTGTACCTTGGCTATATCTGAATGAGTGCCCTCAAATTTTGAATGAGTGCCCCCAAGCTCTGAATGAGTGCCCCCAAAATTCTGAATGAGTGCCCCCAATGTTCTAAGTGCGGCGTTTATCTAATCATGGCTAGCCCTGCGCCCACAGTGCACAAGAGTCAGTCGGCGTCGCAGTCTGGCGGGTCGAAGCTTAGGCTTAACGCGACCGGTGACCGACTTCAGGGCGCGCGGAGCGCGCTTTGAAGTTGGTGGTCGCGCTAAGCCTCAGCTGAGACTCGCCAGGCGCGACGCCGGCCGAGTTTTAGTGCAAACGGTAAGTGGTGTGAACACTAGAGTTCGTGATTTGCGTTTTGTCGGGATCGGGATCGGGATCGGGACTGGGCTCTAGTGATCGGGATCGGGATCGGGATTGGCGTTTCTCAAAGTGCGGGATCGGGATCGGGATCGGGATTTTGATTATTGAATTTGCGGGATCGGGATTTTCGATTTTCGAAAAATCGGGACTGGAATCGAGGCCAGCTTGGCTGTATTTGCGTATAAGCTCACATTATTGCTTACAAACATGGCAAGAACGTTTAAAACGAGCGCTTCGTACGACTAACAATCTTCAGAATAGCCAAAATAATCATATTTCGAACAAAATTAGCCAATTTCGTGTCTATTTTGGAGACGCGGGATCCCGTTTTCTGAGATTCCCAATCGGGATCGGGATCGGGATTGGCGTTTCTCAAAGCGCGGGATCGGGATCGGGATTGCGATTTTTGAATTTGCGGGATCGGGACTGGGAAAATGGGTCGGGATCCCGTTTCGGGATCCCGTTTTCGGGATCCCGCACGAACTCTAGTGAACACTCCTCCTTTTACTTCACCCCCTGCTTAGGCCTGCTGTGGCCAACACGTTACCCACACAACCGCGGCAGTAGCGCGCCTCTAGGTCCTGGGGGCACTCATTCAGAATTTTGGGGGCACTCATTCAAATTTTGGGGGCACTCATTCAGAATTTTGGGGGCACTCATTCAGAATTTTGGGGGCACTCATTCAAATTTTGGGGGCACTCATTCAGAATTTTGGGGGCACTCATTCAGAATTTGGGGGCACTCATTCAGACCCAACCACGTACCTTGCCATTATTTGCCCGGACATCTTGCATTGCAGGCTGCAGCGCGCTGGAGCACTATACCTACACCTCCATCTGTAGTGCATATGTCGTAGGGCTATCTGCAACCCAGGGCTATCCGCAACCATAGTACGACGAGAACGCAGTCATCAATAGCCCTAGGGCTATCGACGACCGCGCGCTCTAGCCCTCCTTCATCAGATAAGGGTGCCCCTTCGCGGCCCGTTAACCCTTCTGTCATAAGCTGGTTTCACGTAACAGCAAGGAGGTCACAAATTATCGAAGAGAATGACGCTTGTTGGCGAGTTACATGCAGTACACTGCAACAGCTACGCACTGCAATTTGCAGAATATTATGACTGGCGGAAGAGTCTCATTTGAAGGCAGGTAGGTATTTGGTTCTCATTTGGAGGCAGACAGGTCTCCAAAGAAATTTGATTCGGCGTCAGGTTCCGAGGCTCCTTCCTTGCACAGTCATCAGCGCAAATTTCGGCGCCTGAAGTGCGATTTTGACTGACCCAAATTACTCAAATGTTTCACTCTGGCGAAGCAACCCTCTCTGGAAGCAACACAGCTGAAATGTAGGCTCGCCTATTGAGACCACAAAGCAGATTCTCTTTGTGGCTGCGTCTACTTTGTGCGGTAAAGTGAACATGGGTGTGTCGAAGCCAGCTTATGCCAGCCAGAAGGGTTAATGGGCCGCGAAGGGGCACCCTTATCTGATGTAGGAGGGATAAAGCGCGCGGTCGTCGATAGCCCTAGGGTAGTACTATGGTTGCGGATAGCCCTGGGTTGCAGATAGCCCTACGACACATACATACTGTAGGTGAGGTACAGGGTGTGCTATGAGTGGTTCTCATAGTTCTCTAGGCAAATCGACAGAACACATCCACTGAGGAGAGAATCATGCTGACAAAAGAGGGCGGTTGTCGAGCTGGAAGCGCAGGCCGCAAAGATCCTGCTGAGAGCCACTCTAAAGTCGAAACCGCACTCTGCGACATCTGCGAGCGAGCCTTCTCCCAGAGTGCCGCCAGTAGGCGCGCCCATGGCCGAAGATCTCTGCTGGGTGGCGTGTGGACTCACCGCCAAGCTGTCCACACAGGCAGACAGCTGCAGAGGAAGCTGCGTCATCGCAGTCTGGTGTACGACGTCTATTGCGCAGTCCTGGCCGCCCGTGGGAGGGCCGATTCTTGCTTTGCCCACTGGCGCAGACGGCACGCCAGGTCTTCCTTGGTTGATGCTGTTTGCGACGTCTGCGGTTTCGCAACGGCAACAAATGAGCCGACGAAAACCAATTTTGCGAGGCACGCTTTGAGCCATGGCCCGCAATTGGACACAGTGTACCACTGCGACATTTGCGGAGTGGCGCTGTCCGCGCGCTGTCTACTTCTGATCCACACAACAAGGCAGCATGTCGGCGTCTTCGTCTCCCCGGTGTGCGACAACTGCGGCGAGTCACTCTTGTTGAAAAGGCGCAGCTCCACCTGCGACCTCCACTTTCGCCGCTGCCTTGGAATGCCATTCGATGTGGGGAGAGTCGATTCGGGAAGAAAGCAGCGGCGGAACCTCTCGTGCGACGAGTGCCTTTTGGCGGGCAACGAGACCTCAGACCTGTTCAAGCACTGGATGCGCTTCCATTGCACACAGACTCTGCCACATTTCTAATGCGACAGCTGTGTGCACCACACGACGACTCGCAAGGCGATGACTAGCCACTCTGTGGTAGTGGTGGCAGCTTGAAACTAAGTAAGTACTTACTTAGTTTCTTAGTTATTTTGGAACTGAGTACTTAGTTTCTTACTTACTTAGTTTTATTCTTGGAAAACTAAGTATACTTACTCGTACTCGTACTTAGTTTTCCAGGCCCGTACTTACTCAGTTTTGCAAAATTTACTAAGTAAAGTACTTTTTCATACTTACTTAGTTTTACTTAGTTTTAAATAACGTTTTAAAGAAACTAAGTAAACCAAATTGTTGACATGTTGGCCTATTTTGGCGCTGTATACTCGCGCATTGCCTGGTTTGAATGGGCTTTTCTGCGATGAGTTACTCAAAGGATGTCAAATTTGCTAAACAACTTTTTCTTGGAGACCATTTGTGGCCCTACTAACCTCGTCCAGCATTTCCGAGGCCAGCTTTACTTTTATTTTCTTGTGTTTGCTTACTCAGTTTACTTACTTAGTTTACCCAGATTTTTTCGCCGCGCCTCAGCGCGGCGAGGTGTATATATGTTACACCCACTTTCCGCAATCCACCCAGAACGCGCAATATGGCGCATTCTGGGTGGTCGTTACCCAGAATGCACCATATGGCGTGTTTTGGGTGGCGATCACCCAGAATGCGCAATTCGCATGAGTGAAAGCTGCCGGAAGCGCTATAGCAGGGAAGGGGCACAGCCGGCCTGAGCAGGAGGTGAAGTAAATGGAGGAGTGTTCACCCCACTTACAGTTTGCACTAAAACTCGGTCGGCGTCGCGCCTGGCGGGTCGAAAACTGAGGCTTAGCGCGACCACCAACTTCAGGGCGCGCTCCGCGCGCCCTGAAGTCGGTCACCGGTCGCGTTAAGCCTAAGCTTCGACCCGCCAGACTGCGACGCCGACTGACTCTTGTGAACGGTGGGCGCAGGGCGAGCCTAAGCATAGCCTGAACTGAAAGGAATATACTCTGTCTTGTCTCTGTTTAATGCAAAGAAACAAGAGGCCGGCAACTATTGCGTACCTAGTCTGGGTAGCGACCACCCAGAAGGCGCCATATTGCGCAGTTTGGGTGGCCACCACCCAGAAGCCGCCATATGGCGCCTTCTGGGTGGTTGCGCATTTTGGGTGTGACATATATGTATACGGTTGACAATGTGTGTGTGTGGGTGTGTGTGTCCGTCCGCGCATTGAAATAAGACATGTGACATATGTGGTCAAGTAGAGTCAAGGTCGCTGAGTACGGATCCAGTGTCCGTTCCTGTTGCTAATTTCGCATTTTCGAGATATTCGCAATTAAAATTCCAAAATGTCGAAAATCGACTTTCTCGCCTGATGAGCTAGCGGCGAAATTTCTTCAGAAATGGAAAGAGCATAGACCGCGGATAATTTGTAACACAAAGGAATTTTTTTGCAAATGTGGAATTTAATAGAAATACACGATAGAGAAGGCGTCTTGAGAACGTGTATCCTAATACAAAGTGCAGCTATCCCCACGATACGGTTGTCTGTACAGCTGATCTGAAGCTCAGTGATATCGCCGCGTTCGCTACATGGTATCGGCATGATACGACGCCGTTTATTTGAAGTTTCTCCCTGTGTGAATACGTCACATCTAACAAAAAACTTGCCAAAAGTTTGGTGCAGTCGCTCTTTATCAGGAATCCCTCTTGACGTTAGACCTTTCTATTCTACGTTCACATTCATCGATAAACAAGTTTTGGCAATTTATTAAATTTTGATATTTCTCTCAAATTTAATACTTGCGAAAAATTTCTCTGGTACGTTACTCGTTATCCGTAGTTGGGCGCTCCCCAATTCTGAAGGAATTTCGCTGCTAGCCCAGCAGACGAAGAAGTCGATTTTGACATTTTTCAAAATTTAATTTTATATATCTCAAAATTGCAATCTATTGAAACTGTAAAACCATGTCACAAATTTTTATTGGCATACGGACTTACCATTTCTGCATTTACATTCGTCAATAAATGACGTTCTATTTTGTCAATTCATGGAATTCTGACAAAAACCGCGTATTTCTATCAAAATTCACTTTTGCAAAAATTTTGTTTCGTGTTACAAATTATCGGGTGTCTATACCCTTTCCTTTTCTGAAGAAATTTCGCCGCCAGTCCATCAGACGAAAAAGTCGATTTTGATATTTTCTAATTTTAATTCTAAATATCTCGAAATTGCAATTTATTAAAACTGCAAAAATGCGTCACAAATTCTTATTGACATACGGCCTTACTATTTCTGCATTCACATTCGTCCATAAATGACATTCTATTTTTGTCAATTTGTGGAATTTTGACAAATGATCGCGTATTTCTAGTAAATTTCACATTTACAAACAATTTCTTTTGTGTTGCAAATTATCCTCTGTCTATGCCCTTTCCATGTCTGAAGAAATTTCAATGCTAGCTCATCTGACAAAAAAACTCGATTTTGATATTTTTTTAATTTTAATTAAATATCTCGAAATTGCAACTTATTAAAACTCCAACAAGCTTTGTCTAAAAACTGTGGCACCACGTTGGCATCAGTGTAAACTTGAGAGCGTGTGCGCGATAATGTGCACTGGATAGTGAAGTGCCGCTAGACATTTAGTCGACAATCTAGTGGGGTATCGCCGCGTCAGAAGATTCGCCGCAGGCACACTTTGCGCTTATAATTGTGGCAACTGATCCATAAATGGATCAGAAAAACTCGCCGCAGGCACACAGTGCAATAAAAGCGTCTAAATGAGACGACGCCCTATTGAAAAGGGTCTAAATGGGACGACGCCCTATTGAAAAGGGTAAAAACGGGACGACGCCCTATTCTTTTGGGCTTAGTGCTCGATGCATCCACACAAAGGTATGTTCGACACAAAGATATGTTCTATGCTCGATACTTCCGTGCAAAACTATTTTGAAATTTAAGCTGTTTGGAATTGTCAAAATTTGAGAATTTTGACAATACCCTTGAAAATATCCCTAATTTCGTTAATTATAAAATCTGAAACTATTTGCTAAATACTTGGCAGACTATGCTCGACACATCCGTGCAAAGAAGTTTCGAAACTTAAGCTGTTTAAAATTGCCGAACTTTGGGAATTTTGACAAAACCCTTGAAAATATGCCTAATTTCGTTAATTATAAAATCTGAAACTACTTGTTAAATGCTTAGCAGACTATGCTCCATACATTCGTGCAAAGAAATTTTGAAATTTAAGCTGTTTGAATTTGCCGAAATTTGGGGATTTTAACAAAACCCTTGAAAATGTACCAAGTTTCGTTAATTATAATCTCTGAAACTATGTGCTAAATACTTGGTGGACTATGCTCGATACATCCGTGCAAAGAAATCGGGTTGAGCGCGTAAGCGCTCAACCCAATTTGTTCGGCCGGAGGCCAGTGCGCCCCCGGGGACTAGGGATTAGTACTACGTCATATAGGTAGACTTAACCGATCGGGCTGAAATTTTCACCATAGTTGTTCGTAGTACCAAGAAGTATTGTGCTAAAATTTCAGCCAAATCGGTTGAGTGGTTCCCGAGATACCCTTGAAAATATCCCGAATTTCGTTAATTATAATCTCTGAAACTATTTGCTAAATACATGGCAGACTATGCTCGACACATCCGCGAAAAGAAATTTTGAAATTTAAGCTGTTTGAAATTGTCGAAATTTATGGATTTTAACAAAATCCTTAAAAATATCCTAAATTTCGTTAATTATGTTCGCTGAAACTATTTGCTAAATACTTGGCAGACGGTGCTCGATACATCCGTGCAAAGAAGTTTTGAAATTTAAGCTGTTTGAAATGGTCGAAATTTGGGAATTTTGACAAAACCCTTGAAAATATCCCTAATTTCGTGAATTCCAAAATCCGAAACTATGTCACAAATTCATCGCGTCTTATGCCCTTTCCATTTCAGCAAAAACCTTCCCGATACGACTTGTAAATAAAAGTGTCATTTTTTACATTTTCATATTTTAATTGTAAATATCTCGAAATAGCGAAATCAGCAACAGAAACGGACATCGACACGTTACTCAGCGCATTCGACTCCATTGGGTGGCACTAACCGTCATGGCTAGTTTTGTGACACGGACACACACACACACACAGACACACAGACCCACGAACAGACAATAGCGTCCGTATATATACTCGCCGCCCTGGGGGGCGGCGAAAAAATACGTCACAAATTCTTATTGACATACGGCCTTACTATTTCTGCATTCACGTTCGTCCATAAATGACATTTTATTTTTGTCAATTTGTGGAATTTTGACAAATAATCGCGTATTTCTACTAAATTCCACATTTACATAAAATTTCTTTTGTGTTACAAATTATCCTCTGTCTATGCCCTTTCCATTTCTGGAGAAATTTAAATTCTAGCTCATCAGACAAAAAAGTCGATTTTCGACATTTTGGAATTTTAATTGTGAATCATCGGATCCATACTCAGCGACCTCGACTCTACTTGACCACATATGTCACATATCTTACTTCGGTGCGACGGACACACACACGGACAGACAGACAGACAGACAGACAGACAGACATTGTCATCCGTATATATACACCTCGCCGCGCTGAGGCGCGGCGAAACAAGCTCCGGTATTAAAAAGTTGAGTTTGTATTCTGACTGACATTGCATAGAGTTGCGTACTTTCTGCAGAGAGTGCGAGAGCTCATCGCCCGTATTGCTCCGCTTCACGAGCTCCCCCTTCGCAAGAGGGTATTGCTTAGCAATATTGATATCGCCCGGGATTTGGTTTTTAGAGCAAGAAAATCCCTCTTTTGAGCAACGCTTTTAAAAAAGTGACAAAAACTTGTCAAAGTTTTGACAAACATATGACAGAGCACAAAAGAACGCACTATGAGCAATCAAGCCGTGTCGTACTTCTGTCCATGGAGCAAAACGAAGTTTATTTTTCTTGGCGCGTGTAGTACGTAGCGAGCCTTGGAATGACGTGCCGAGTGTCGCTCTAATCGCAACATGAGCAATTCAGAAAGTTCCAGAGTAAAGCTCAAAACTATTGTTTCTGTGGTCCGTGTTTTAGTCAATTACAAAATGTTTGCTGACACATGAAAGAGCACGCCGAGAGCTTAAAATTGACGTGTCGATTGCCGCTCTATGACGTAACACGAGCAAGTTAGAACCGTTTTGTGCTTTTGCACCTTCGGGTTAATGTAACTCATGAAATTCAAATTTTCAAGTTTCGCAAATAATCCGTGAGTCGTGAGCTATCCACTGAGCTCGAGATCGTCTCTCTACGACGCAAATCAAGCGAGTTAGAGCGATTTTAGTGTTCGAATCTCGAGAATGGCGTTTCCCGTGGTGCGTGTTTGCGTAATGTTAAAGATTGTTGCTGCCGCATGAAAGAACACGTCGAGAGCTTTCACCTGGCGTGTCGATCGCCGCTCTACGACGTAAGACGAGCGAGTTAGAGCCGTTTCGCGTTTTCGGACATTTGGGTTACTGTAACTCGCGAAATTCAAACTTTGAGTTTCGACCAATGGGAGAACAAATGATCAATGAGTCCAGAGCTATCCGAGGTGCTCAAGATCACCTCTCTACGACGCAAGACAGACGAGTTAGAGCCGTTTGCGTTATAAACCTTCGGGTTACTGTAACTCGCGAAATTCAAATTTTGTTTCGACCAATGGGAGAACAAATGATCAGCGAGTCGAGAGCTATCCACTGACCTGAGATTGTCTCTCTACGACGCAAGTTGAGCGAGTTAGAACGATTTTAGCGTCAAAATGTCGAGAATGGCGTTTTCGGCGGTGCGTGTTTGCGTAATTGAAAGAACTTTTGCAGTCGCATGAAAGAACGCGTCGAGAGCTTTCACCTGACGATTGCCGCTCTACGACGTAACACGAGCGATCTAGAGCCGTTTTGCGTTTTGACCTTCGGGGTACTGTAGCGCGCGCAATTCAAACTTTTGAATCTCGACTTCTCTTAGCGAAATGATCAGTGAGTCGAGACCTATTCGTAGAGCCCAAGATCGTTTCTCTACGTCTTTCCAACGCCGAGATCCGAGAGCGTTACGCACGTACGCACGTACGCACGCACGCACGCACGCACGCACGCACGCACGCACGCACGCACGCACGCACGCACGCACGCACGCACGCACGCCGAGCTCTCCTAGGGTGTCGCCCGGCTGAGGCCGGGCGAAAAAACGTAGACAGACAGACAGACAGACAAGCAATACAAGAGCGCTTCTCTCAAGTTCACATGCAGTGTTCATCCTTCATGGGGTTCGCGCATTCTCTCGTCGAACTCTTGTCTGATAGCCTGCACGCTAGCGGAGTCAGTGACGACGAACACGTTTGGGCCCATGATCAACTTGGTGGGGTGCACGTCCACATAAATACTCTCCAACTCAGTAGAAGAAGAGCGTCCTATTATGACGAGCGACTGCCTGTTGATTGGCCATTTGACGGAACGCGCCTCGGGCCAGTCCCATCCTCTAACAGTTTCCTGCTCGATCGCCACAGTCGTACAAAGGAAGTCGATGGTCTTCAGGTGGCGACAGCGCCTCACAAACTCTTCGTAGTCGTACGTGACGCCTCGAGACTGAGAGTGCATGGCAGGCATTAGCGCCCCAATTCGCAGGTGCTCCAGCCCGCCAAATGCCAAGCCCATGTCTCCCAGAAGGGAGTGTCGTCCCGGTCCGTCCACAGCCTGGAAGTTGAATAGAATGGGTTGGGGTGGCGATTGCACCAACTATGTACAATTCTTATCATCGTCAGAGCGTCGCGCTCGCTGCTATGTACATATTTGCCATCATTGGAAAGTTTCGAATTGTATTGGAAATTGTAGTTAGTTTGTACGGTGGTGCAATAATCGATATGCGGTATGGGAACTTTTGAGTTCCAGTTTCACTGACTGAAGCTGAGTTCCTTCGGCAATTTGTCTTGTTATCACTAGCTTTTGTTTACAACGCAGCTTTTGAGTCAGCCCACAAGTGTGTGTACGCTACATATATCTATATGTTCACTAGCAGACAAAGACCTGCCCACATACATAAACGTTAAGGTCCAGGCGAGTGACAGCATCGAGGCGGTAGAGGCGCAGTCGCGACTCGAGTTCCGGAGACGAGCGAAGGCGGTGGAGTTTCAAACTTTGGAGGGTGGAGGAGAAGCGTTGCAGCAAGGTGACCACTGCCGTGGTGCCTTCCTCGAGCCACCTCTGGTCCAGAACCGAGTGGAGCAGCCTCAGCGACCAAAGTGAGGTCTGACAGTTCTGCAGCAGCGGCTGCAGATACCTCTCGTTGTTCGGCTGTCGCGGCCCCTCGAGAAGAACGGCCCTCATGGAAGGAAGACAGCATAGGAACGACGCCGTGGACAAGTCGTGGTCGCCCTCGTCGAACAGCCTCACGGACAGCTCGCGAAGGGTGCCTCTTTGCGGAAGGATGGGCAGCCAGGGTTGGACGGCCTCCATCGGCAGAGGCGACTCTTTATAAAGTTCTATGTCCAGCCGACGGACCGAGAAGGCGCAGAGACGCGTCAGGCCCTCCAATTGGCCTCGCCACCCGACCTCGTCGTCGTATCGACGTAGTTTCGCCGTCCAGACTTCTCCATAGGCGCTGGTCAGCTCGACCTCTGAGCAGCTGAAGCGCGCGCTGATGGCGCCCCCCCTGCCGTCTCGCCGCTGACAGACGAGTTGGTTGCACAGACGGCAGACGTGACGCAAGCGGTTCAGCTGTTTCATGCCAACTCTACAGAAGACCTCGTTGAGAATGTCGACTGGTAGGACGTCGTTGAGGCTCATCTTTGGTAGGTTAGTGGGTGGTGGGCCGCGACTACTCGAAATAAAGCAGGTACATACATTGTACATAGGTGCTATTGTACAGTTAGTAAACGGGGTGAAGAGAGATAGCAGTAGTGACTAGGCAAGCAACCGCTGCGACTGACCAGTCATCATGCTAGGTTGTTGGGTGTGTGGTGTGTTCCCCGGGGGCCGGCGTCGGCGCGGGGCGGCCGGCGGGGCGGCCGGCGGCCCGTACCGTTACGCGGCCGCACCCGCCGCTGCGACGGTGGACAGTTTGGGCCACAACTACTGGTGTTCACATGTTGCAATCTTTGCACATATATTTGGTCTGGTTGAATGTCGACGATGGCCGTGCAGAGCACTTTCCGCGAAATCGTCTAGCTCCTATATCTTTCCGCAGCTCGCCTGAGCCAAGCCAATTATGAGAGCTGTGAGCACTTAGGAACGAGGTAAGCCACTTCCCTCAACTGACAAAACATTCAACAGGACCATCTATAACTCAGAAAACACCACCGGCTGCACAAAAAACACCACATAATCTAAAAAACATAACACAACACAAGCAAAACCAAACCACACACACAAACCCACAACACAACCTTGGCGATGCAACCAAAAACTAAAAATTTAAAAAAACTAAAACCTCTAAGAACTACTTTTAAGTTTATGGCAATGGGTGACTAAAACTCTGAATAAATAAACTGATTTCAATAAGTTTTTTAATTAAAACAAAAAATAACTCGTCGATAGTTTTTTTCGCCGCCCCCCAGGGCGGCGAGTATATATACGGACGCTATTGTCTGTTCGTGGGTCTGTGTGTGTGTGTGTGTGTGTCCGTGTGTGTCACAAAACTAAACAGAACGGTTAGTGCCACCCAATGGAGTCGAATGCGCTGAGTAACGCGCCGTTGTCCGTTTCTGCTGCTAATTTCGCTATTTCGAGATATTTACAATTAAAATATGAAAATGTCAAAAATGACACTTTTATTTACAAGTCGTATCGGCAAAGTTTTTGCTGAAATGGAAAGGGCATACTACGCGATGAATTTGTGACATAGTTTCGGATTTTAGAATTCACGAAATTAGGGATATTTTCAAGGGTTTTGTCAAAATTCCCAAATGTCTACAAATTCAAACAGCTCAAATTTCAAAACTTCTTTGCACGTATGTATCGAGCATAGTCTGCGAAGTATATAGCAAATAGTAATTAACGAAATTTAGGATATTTTTAAGGATTTTGTTAAAATCCACAAATTTCGACAATTTCATACAGCTTAAATTTCAAAATTTCTTTTCACGGGTGTGTCGAGCATAGTCTGCCAAGTATTTATCAAATAGTTTCAGATTTTATAATTAACGAAATTAGGGATATTTTCAAGGTTTTTTCAAAAATTCCCGAATTTTGACAAATTTAAACAGCTTAAATTTGAAAACTTCTTTGCACGGATGTATCGAGCATAGTCTGCCAAGTATTTAGCAAATAGTTTCAGCGAATATAATTAACGAAATTTAGGATATTTTTAAGGATTTTATTAAAATCCACAAATTTTTGACGATTTCAAACACCCTCAATTTCAAATTTTCCTTTCACGGATGTGTCGATCATAGTCTGCCAAGTATTTATCAAATAATTTCAGATTTTATAATTAACGAAATTAGGGATATTTTCAAGGGTATTGTCAAAATCCCCACATTTCGACAATTTTAAACAGCTGAAATTATATAATTACTTTTTACATGGTTGTGTAGGGCATAGGATGCCAAGTATTAAGCAACCCGTTCTAAGTTTTGTAATTAGCGAATTTTGGGATTTTTTCAAGGTTTTTGTCAAAATTCCCTAATTGCCACAATTTCAAACAGCTTAAATTTCACAACGTCTTTGCGTTGATGCATTGGGCATAGTCTGTCAAGTATTTAGCAAATAGTTTCTGATTTTACAATTAACGAAATTTGGGATATTTTTTATTTTAAGATCCTCAAATTTCAACAATTCCAAATAATTTTAAATTTTAAAATGTCTTTGCATAGTTGTGTCGGGCATAGTCTGCCAAGTATTTAGCAAGTAGTTCTAGATTTTATAATTAAAGAATTTAGGTGTATTTTCAAGGTTTTTGTCAGAATTTTTAAATTTCGACAATTTCAAGCAGTTTATAAATTTCAACTAATCTTGTTATATTGGATGCATCAAGCAGCGATACATTTTTTTGACCTTCGTTCAGTTACATGCTGGGGGTAGGGTTACCGCCCCCCCCCTAGCCGCCGGCGACAGAAATGAAATTGGTACACACTTAGGGGCAACATGCAGGTTTTTGGCACTTTTAGGCATTTTTCCTGTCCTTGGAAACTATCAGGAACAGGATTCCTTATTCTGTTACCCCCCCCCCCCCCCAAATCGCGGTATGGTCTAACCCCCCCCCCCCCCCTCCCCCTTAGCCTCGGGAGCAAACACCGCCATATGGGAGAGGGAGGGAGGGATGGAGAGATGGAGGGAGGTCGGGTGGGGGGGGGGGCGGGAAGAGAGTGAGGCAGGGAGGAGGGAGGTAGGGGGGGGGGAGCATAGGTGCAGGCCACCCGGAGGCCGGGGGGGGGGGGGGGGGGTTCTCGTTAAGGAAAATTTTTGAGAGGGGGGGGGGGGTCCCGGGACCAGTGAACAGCTTTTTAGAATGGCCAAAAATACGCTAAAAATCGCCTTAATTTGGTCAAAAACACGCTAATTTGTGCATAAATAGACGAAATATAGCGCCGCAGGCTAAAATTTGGACAAAATAGGACCAAAAACTACCAAAAATACAAGAAAATTTCCGAAATTTCCGGATTTTTTTCCGAATTTCGGATGCCAGGGGGGAGTATCAGTGAAAAGTTCACTCGAGGCCAGGGCCAGGGGGGGGGGGGGGGGGGGTTCCCCCCCCCCCGTCCCCCCCCCCCCGCCTGCACCGATGGGGGGGAGGAGTGGAGTTGCTATCGTTATGAAATTCAAAATTACAGGATTCAAACTGCGGCACTGCTCGATTGGGTTCTTGTAGTCCGTCTTGAGCTCGTCAATCGCGATGATCTGAACAACAGCAATTAGAAGAATGAAAAATATCACAAAAATTCTTGCTAATAATGACGTTTTACCGTGAAAATCGCGAAGAAAATGAGAAATGCCGTGAAAATCAGCGCTACAATGTAGGCAAAGGCCACGAACGTAAAGGCCATTTCGTGATTCGCAATTTGCGAGTTTATTCAACTTCTACACACACGTAAACAGACTTTCCGGATCTCTCCTTGTTTGATTATGACCAATTTCGATTCAGCGTTGCAAAGGTTGTTTTTGTCATAAAGGTTTTACAACGATTACTGCTACTGACAATATTACGATTTCGATAACGTAAACAACTATACGTTTTTATGCGTACGTCTTTGGCTTTTCAAATTGGCGCTTTACCGTTTTAAAAAACCCTATAATGCTCTACAAAGCCGCTGCCTCAAATCACCCAACTGAAACAGTCTGACGTGTTCCGAATTGAGAAACGACCACACGACATGAGAGCAATACGTTTTATGTTAGTATCTTGGTCAGTTTACGTTATTGCACCACGCCAATATTCTGCGGTGTTCAGTATCTGGTGTCCGAAACGCAACACTACACCCAAGCGCTCCTGGAGCCTTTGAGTACTCCATGGAAGGTAGCTCGCTTCAGGAAGGTGACAACGCCGGCGAAGAGCAGGGTGAAGTTTCATCCAGTCACAGTGGAGTACTGGTAGAACAGGCGGCCGGCGAGGGTGAGGTTCAGTCTCAGGGCTACGCGGAGGTATTGGAGGACGAAGCGGGGTATGCTAACTTGCTTTACTTGTCATTTAATCAAGTGTGCACATGGAGGAGTAACAACACTTGCAGTACATATCGTAACAGACGGCAGCCAAGAACTAGACAAACGCTTCACTTTGCAGAAACCGGGCATTTGTTGTCGCTGTAGCGCAACTCATCACCCACTTGACATGGTACTACAAAGAGAGAAAGCCCTACTTCTTCTCGGCGCTCGCCATCCTCCTCCTTCTATTGCTGTTCGTCTTGGCAGGCTCACTCTATCTTTGGTCCAAGCACGCCGAGGCTACCAGTGGTGAGTTCAATTGAATTGCTGCCGCTCTTCCGGGAAACACGCGTCTTCTACAGTACAATCAAAGGCGCTTGCCTCTTCTTTGTAAGGGCCGGCGGAGGCAGTCAGTCGACCGATCGCTCTGTCGCCTGCACCGCCTCGTCGCCGGAGCTGGACGAATAGTCAGTGCTTGAATATGTAGGTAGTCCCATTGCTGCAACTTGGCGCTCAATACAGTACCTGCTCACCATGTAATACGGCCACCCTTGCCTCCAGCAATGTGTGCAGCAGCGGGTAGTTCAATAAAGTCTGTGCTTGCAGGCAGCTCCATTCTGTTGCTGGGGGGAGCGGGACTCGACTACCGAAGCAACATCCTTCAATTCGACCCGTCCACCAATGCCCTCATCAAAAGGAGAAGGCGCTTACTGAAGGGACGCAGTTCTCACACGGCGCTGACTTTGCCCGATGGTCGGGTGCTGCTCATGGCAGGCGCCATCGAAGCAGAGGGATATGGGAGAAGCACTGAGCTGTTGGATCTGCGAACTTCCTCAAGTGGCTCCATGGGTGGCCCCAACACAATCTACGAACATGGGGATGGGACGGGCGGAGCGTCGTGTCTGGCGAGTGAGTCGAAGAGAAGAACTGCATAAGTGTACTGCCTCAATCCAGACTTCTTGCTTTCAGGCAACAAGGTCTATCTCTGTGGCGGCTGCAGTGGCCGTTTCGACTGCTGCGAGACCCTGGACCTCGGCAGTATGCAATGGGCGCCACTGAGCTTCGACGGCTTCGCCATAGCCACCCACAGCAGCGCCTTCATCTACCCATATGTCTATCTGTTCGGCGGTCACTGCTCCACAGGCTGCCAGACGGAGTATCTGTCAACGCTGCGCTACAGCGTCATCTCTGGTGAATCTTGGACAGAGCTGAAGGCTCGCATGAGCGTTGGACGCGTTGGCGCCGCCTCCGCCGTCGTTCGGTTGAACGATGTGCTTCCATCGATCGTCGTCTGCGGCGGTTGCGCTGACGCCGGCTGCGAGGGGGCCTACCACAGCAGTTGCGAACTGTTCAACGTCACCAGCGGAAGCTGGCAGGAGTTTGCGTCCATGCGAGCGAAGAGGTCGGCCTTCAGCATGGTGGAGTGGGGCGGCAGATTGTTCGCCTTCGGAGGCTTCAGTGAAGTGGACTACACTCCTCACTATCTGGACTCCATTGAAAGTTGGATTCCGGACACTAAGGAGTGGTCGACGCTTCCCACGGTGCTGCCCTACAGCTTGAGACAGGCGACCGCAGTGGTCGTCCACGACGTGTTCATGGAGTGAACTCGACATTCACGATCGTACAGAATATGTACAAGTACATATTTCTGCCGTGTAACAAGAAACGTACATAGCTGTACTGAAACAGGTACGTAGGATGTCACGCGGCCTCTATTTGTTTGGCCAATTAGTACAACAAACTGACCCGAAAGCAATGGAAACGCCGGGCAGAACAGAACATAGGTCGTACGTTTGGTTGCACCACGAGGAGATGGTTGAGAGTGTCGGTATCAGTAACATAACATCTGACTTTGCTCTGTCCGAGTGACAAAGCTTACAGTAGCATAGCCTACAGTATCGGCCAGAGCCAACGCTACATTCCGGGGAATAACTTCTGAGCGGCCTTCTCACATACACGGTACGGCAACGGCACCAGGAGTCGAAGCGAATTATCACAAAGGCTCGCCGAAGCCGTCGTCGTCGTCTTAACTGAAACTGAAACTCCGCAAAAGGAATCAGTATTAGTGCAATACTGAAACTAGTTTCAATGCGCACTAAGTCTCAGTTTCAGTGTTTGATGCGTATGTTTGGTTCATCTTAGGTTGATTCGGCACTTTGCTTGATTGACAATGACGAAAAAACTTTGAATGCACCTTATGTATGGTAATCAGCAACGCAGCAACGCATCCATGCCAGATTGCACTTGCGCTTTACAGCCGCGAACAGCGTATGAAACTCAGTTTCAGTAACTGAAACTGAAACTCAAGAAAATTCTTTACTGAAACTGAAACTAGAAAGAAAACTGGCACTGATACTGAAACTGAAACTAAATCAGTTTCTATGGTCACCCCTGCGATGGACGCGATCCGTAGTGTGGGCCTCGTGACCGGCCACAGAGATCTCTGCAGTCTCAGGGGGTCCTCCGGGTGTGTTGGAACCACGGAAGCGTGCTTGATCTGCAGGTAGTGCAACCGGTTGCTGCCCTGGACGAGCTCCGAGTAGCCGATGACGGAATGGTGGGAAACGACGCCCAGGTCGAGGTCGCAGACGGACAGCGAAGCGACATTAGGCCCTATGTAGGTGGGGCAGCCAATAGAGCGGTGAGGTGGACTTGCGGCGGTCGATTCGCCACAATGACAACTGTGTCAGGGATGGCAGTTGTAGAGAAGGGGGCCATGCGTCTCGACGTCGACACTCGACGTCGATACCACCGGAGCGATCAAAGAGCGCAGCTCCAATTCATGCAAACTGAAGGACAAGCGTCGGAGCATAGCGACTGAGCTGTTCTCATTAGCGAGATTCAAATATTGAGCCGTAAGACTAAACTTCTCCAGATTCGCCGTCAGCGAGCCTTCATGTGCGGCCCCGATTCGAGTCCAATGAACGCTTGCAATGTGGACATTGCCAGAACTCTGCATGCCGCGGTTTTCGCTCAGTCTTCTCGTCCGAACCACATCCATTTGATTTCTTTCAATCGGCTCCCCTCGCTCTGGGCGTCGCACGCGCTAGGTGCAAGAGCGCCTGCGAAGCGCCCGCTGAAAGCAAAGGCGGAATCTCTGCACCTCCCGCAAACAGCCCTCTTTGCTGGCGAGGTGGCAACCCTCTCAAGATCCGCTCACCTTCGTTGAAGGCCGAAGGGCCCGGTGCAACAGGACACTACGAGGCGCTCCAAAGAGGTCCAGTCGTTGCATAACCAGCGGACTAGAGCCATGTTTTGCTGAGTGATTGAGGATGCCCAGGGGGGGGGGGGGGCTGTTGTAGGGGCAGGACTCCTCCGGATGAAGTCGAAAAGCCACTGCAAAGCGGTCACGAAGAAAACAGACTTGTTGCCGCTCAGCATTCTCTGGTGGAGACACTCTTCCAGCCAGCTGAGCTGGCCTCGCAAGGGCGCTCTTAGATCAAAGATGCACGACTGGCAGGCGCGGGTGAAACCCTCAGCCCCTGCATGGGCAGCGTGGGCCACAAGAGCTGGTCGTACTCTGAGCTGACCCGAGCCTCCCCCATGTCCGCTCCGAATTGCACTGAATTCACGTCGATTCTCCAGGCCGGACTGCTGAGACAGTACTGGCACCACTCCGGCCTTTCGCCCGCCTGTCGCCTCCGGAGGAACGGAATCAGTCAGGCCTTTCGCCTGCCAGCCAGCAGATACCTGAAAAGGAAAATGTCCCTCCAGGTGGCCAAACTCGGGTCTGTAAACAAACGATTTCTCACCTCTTCGAAGCAACCAAGCACCGGCAGAAAAGTGAAAACCAATCAATTGGCCGGACAACTACTTCGTCCATGCCATGCCTCCGAGTGACACTACTCGGAGTCCGCCGCTTGACTTTTGAACAGTAATCGAATTTCAAACCAACAAAATACAAAATGAACAGACGCCGTCTACGCAGCGCGCTCCAAGGGCGCGTTCTCGACGGGGCGCCGGCAGTGATTGGTCCGACACACTCTCAGCTCGACTCTCATTGGCCGAAGCTCAAAAACCCGCATATGCGGGTTTTCACCAAACCGCTTAGTGAATACCCGCATATGCGGGTATTCACTGATCCAGTTAGTGAATACCCGCATATGCTTGTTTCACGGCGCTGTTCCGCAGAATCGCCACCTTATTACATACAAGTGAACACGGTACTTTTCATATTCCAGGGCCCGCTTGAAGTCTCACCATATATTTAATCTAATCCTTCCAAACATCCTACCATTGAATTCTTTCCTTGGATGTTTTTCGTTTCAAGTTCAGCAGCAATAACTGAATGACTCCCGCCAATTCATTCCACCGTTACAATGAATATATTCTGGCTCAAGCTCAGGCTTTGGCTCAGGCTTAGGCTTAGGCTTAGGCTCAGGCTTTCCTCCGGCTTAGGTCTACGATCTCCTCCTGCTCAGGCCTACGATCTCCGCCTAGCCTACGATCTCCTCCTGCTCAGGCCTACGATCTCCGCCTAGCCTACGATCTCCTCCTGCTCAGGCCTACGATCTCCGCCTAGCCTACGATCTCCTCCTGCTCAGGCCTACGATCTCCGCCTAGCCTACGATCTCCTGCTCAGGCCTAAGATCTCCGCCTAGCCTACGATCTCCTCCTGCTAAGGCCTACGATCTCCGCCTAGCCTACGATCTCCTCCTGCTCAGGCCTACGATCTCCGCCTAGCCTACGATCTCCTCCTGCTCAGGCCTACGATCTCCGCCTAGCCTACGATCTCCTCCTGCTCAGGCCTACGTTCTCCGCCTAGCCTACGATCTCCTCCTGCTCAGGCCTAAGATCTCCGCCTAGCCTACGATCTCCTCCTGCTAAGGCCTACGATCTCCGCCTAGCCTACGATCTCCTCCTGCTCAAGCCTACGTTCTCCGCCTAGCCTACGATCTCCTCCTGCTCAGGCCTACGATCTCCGCCTAGCCTACGATCTATTCCTGCTCAGGCCTACGATCTCCGCCTAGCCTACGATCTCCTCCTGCTCAGGCCTACGATCTCCGCCTAGCCTACGATCTCCTCCTGCTCAGGCCTACGATATCCGCCTAGCCTACGATCTCCTGCTGCTCAGGCCTACGATCTCCTCCTGCTCAGGCCTACGATCTCCGCCTAGCCTACGATCTCCTCCTGCTCAGGCCTACGATCTCCGCCTAGCCTACGATCTCCACCTGCTCAGGCCTACGATCTCCGCCTAGCCTACGATCTATTCCTGCTCAGGCCTACGATCTCCGCCTAGCCTACGATCTCCTCCTGCTCAGGACTACGATCTCCGCCTAGCCTACGATCTCCTCCTGCTCAGGCCTACGATATCCGCCTAGCCTACGATCTCCTCCTGCTCAGGCCTACGATCTCCGCCTAGCCTACGATCTCCTCCTGCTCAGGCCTACGATCTCCGCCTAGCCTACGATCTCCTCCTGCTCAGGCCTACGATATCCGCCTAGCCTACGATCTCCTCCTGCTCAGGCCTACGATCTCCGCCTAGCCTACGTAGTAATCCTGCTCAGGCCTACGATCTCCGCCTAGCCTACGATCTCCTCCTGCTCAGGCCTACGATCTCCGCCTAGCCTACGGTCTCCTCCTGCTCAGGCCTACGATCTCCGCCTAGCCTACGATCTCCTCCTGCTCAGGCCTACGATATCCGCCTAGCCTACGATCTCCTCCTGCTCAGGCCTACGATCTCCGCCTAGCCTACGATCTCCTCCTGCTCAGGCCTACGATCTCCGCCTAGCCTACGATCTCCTCCTGCTCAGGCCTACGATCTCCGCCTAGCCCACGATCTCCTCCTGCTCAGGCCTACTATCACCGCCTAGCCTACGATCTCCTCTTGCTCAGGCCTAAGATCTCCGCCTAGCCTACGATCTCCTCCTGCTCAGGCCTAAGATCTCCGCCTAGCCTACGATCTCCTCCTGCTCAGGCCTACGTTCTCCGCCTAGCCTACGTCTGTCTGTCTGTCTGTCTGTCTGTCTGTCTGTCTGTCTGTCTGTCTGTCTGTCTGTCTGTCTGTCTGTCTGTCTGTCTGTCTGTCTGTCTGTCTGTCTGTCTGTCTGTCTGTCTGTCTGTCTGTCTGTCTGTCTGTCTGTCTGTCTGTCTGTGTGTCCGTCGCACAAAAGTAAGGTAAGTGGCATATGTGGTCAAGTAGAGTCAACGTCGCTGAGTACGAATCCGATGTCCGTTTCTGTTGCAAAATTTGCATTTTCGAGATAATCGCAATTAAAATTCCAAAATGTCGAAAATTGACTTTTTCGTCTGATGAGCTAGAGATGAGATTTCTTTTGAAATAGCAAGCGCATAGACCGCGGATAATTTGTAACACAAAAGAAAACTTTTGCGAATGTGGAATTTGGTAGAAATACACGAGTATTTGTCAAAATTAAATCAAATGTGAAGCCAGAAATGGTCAGGCCGTATGCCAATATGAATTTGTGACATAGTTCTGCAGTTTTAATAAACTGCACTTTCGAGATATTGAGATTTAAAATTAAAAAATGTCAAAATCGATATATGGGCTAGCGGCAAAATTTCTTCAGAAATGGAATGGGCATAGACAGCGGATAATTTTGTAACACAAAAAAATTGTTGTAAATGTGAAATTTGATGGAAAGACGCGATTATTTGTCAAAAATTCATCAAAATGACAAGAATAGAGCGTCCTTTATTGTCGAATGTAAACGCCGAAATGGTAATGCCGTACATGCCAATAAGAAAAGGTGACATAGTTTTGCAGTTTCAATAAACTGCAATTTTTGAGATATTGAGATATTTAGAATTAAATAATTCAAAAATCGTCATTTTCGTCTAATGGCCAAAAATAGAAATGTCGTACGCCAAACGGTATTCGCGATTAAGAACAATCGCACCAAACTTTTGGCAAGTTTTTTCGCCGCGCCTCAGCGCGGCGAGGTGTATATATACGGATGACAATGTGTGTGTGTGTGTGTCTGTGTGTCTGTGTGTCTGTGTGTGTTTCCGTCGCACCGAAGTAAAGTCAGTGACATATGCGGTCAAGTAGAGTCGATGTCGCTGAGTACGGATCCGATGTCCGTTTCTGTTGCTAATTTCGCATTTTCGAGATATTCGCAATTAAAATTCGAAAATGTCGAAAATCGACTTTTTCGTCTGATGCGCTAGCCGCGAAATCTCTTCAGAAATGGAAGGAGCATGGACCGCGGATAATTTGTAACACAAAAGAATTTTTTTGCAAATGTGGAATTTAATAGAAATACGCGATTATTTGTCAAAATTGCATAAATTGACTAAAATACAACGTCATTTATTGTCGAATGTGAATGCAGAAATGGAAAGGTCGTATGCCAATAAGGATTTGTGACATAGTTTTGCAGTTTTTAAAAATTACAATTTCGAGATATTTACAATCAAAATACGGAAATGTCGAAAATCGACTTTTTCACCTGATGATATAGCGGCGAAATTTCTTCAGAAATGGAAAGAGTATAGACTGCGGATAATTTGTAATGCAAGAGAATTTTTTTGCAAATATGGAATTTAATAGAAATGCGTGATTATTTTTCAAAATTCCATATATCAACATAATAGAACATCGTATTTTGACGAATTTGAATGGTAAGGCCGTATGCCAATAAGTGACATAGTTTTGCAGTTTTAATAAATTCCAATTTCGAGATACTTAGAATTAAAATTTAAAAAAATGTCAAAATTGAGATTTTCGTCTGATGGCCAGAACATCTGTTTATTGATGAATGTGCACTCGGAAATAGAAATGCGTACGCTGAACACGGGAATTCGCTCGCACCAAACTATTGGCAAGTTTTTTTGTTGGATGTGACGTTTTCACACAGGTAGGAAACATCAGATAAACGGCGTCGTATCATGCCGATAACATATAGCGAACGCGGCGATATCACTGAGCTTCAGATCAGCTGTACAGACAACCGTATCGTGGGGATAGTTGCACTTGGCATTAAGGTACACATTCTCAAGAAGCTTTCTCCAGATGCGGCAAGCGATGTGTACAAAATTCACTATACTGTTCACCAACATTTGACAGACACAAAGTATAGGTTGAACTTTTTACACACACAGCTTGTTTTGTTTGATGTGGCGTTTTCACACCGGTAAGAAACATCAGGTAAACGGCGTCGTATCATGCCGATACGATATAGCGAACGCGGCGATATCACTGAGCTTTAGATCAGCTGCACAGACAACCGTATCGTGGGGATAGCTTCACTTGGTATGTAGGTACACGTTCTCAGAGCACTTTCTCCAGATGCGTCTAATGATGTGTACAAAGTTCGCTATACTGTTCACCAAAATTTGACAGACTCAAAGTATAGGTTGAACTTTTTACACACACAGCTTGTTTAAACCCTTGTCTTACGAACAACTTTGTCTGCAAAAATAATTAATCCCGGGCGATCCCAATGTTGCCCTGCAACAACTGCTCAGAAATGCGTGTTTCTTGCTCAAAAAATTAATCCCGGGCGATCCCAATGTTGCCCTGCAAGAACCTCTCAGAAAGGAGCATGTCAGAAGTAGCGCATGAATAGTGGACTCCGGGCGGGCGCGCGTCATATCGGAAAGGCTTCGAAATACTTTACAAAAGTATCCACTCTTTTACTCTTCCACTTTAAAACACTCACAAACCACTCTGTATTAATAAAACAACTCAACTTTTTTAAAACAGTTTGTTTGTTGGATGTGACGTTTTCACACAGGCAGGAAACATCAGATAAACGGCGTCGTATCATGCCGATAACATATAGCGAACGCGGCGATATCACTGAGCTTCAGATCAGCTGTACAGACAACCGTATCGTGGGGATAGCTGCACTTGGCATTAAGGTACACATTCTCAAGACACTTTCTCCAGATGCGGCTAACGATGTGTACAAAGTTCACTATACTGTTTATCAAAATTTGACAGACACAAACTATAGGTTGAACTTTTTACACACACAGCTTGTTTCTTGCAGTGAGCTCTTCAACGATGTCAAGACTGTCGCTCTGCGTTGTACGAGTACCAAAATATAGCAAAGTCAAAATCTCCTGTTTTCGACGCGATCTTGATACTGTAGTCTGTTGCACGCAACTTCGAAACTTTTCATTGTAAAATCCACACTCGGAAGCTTGAGCGCTACACCAAGAAATAATTTCGATGAGTTTGAAAGTGGTTTCTAATATTCGACGCAAAACTTTGAGTTACTGTAGCGCGCGGATTTTGATTCTTTGAGACTCTTCGTTGTTAGATTCGTTCTCGGCAGCTCCAGCGCTTCAACGTGATGTGTGATTTGACTGCGCTTGATCAAATTTTTGAGTCTTCGACGCGAAACTTTAGGCTACTGTAGCGGACGCAGTTCCAAATATTTTCGAACTGTGACTCTTGAATTGACATCTCCTTGCGGTAAGCTCTTGAATGACGTCGAGCACGTCGCTCTGCGACTCACGAGTGCAGAGATACAATGTATGACCATCTCAAAATAACCAGTTTCGGACGCGTTTTGATTGCTGTAGCAATGTTTAAACTTTTGAAACTTTTGTTGTAAGATTCGTGCTCAGGAGCTCGAGCGATTCATTTTGATATGCGATTTGACTCGATTCGGTCAACTTTTCTCTTAAAATGGACCCCACTTTGGGATACTGTAGCGCTCGAATTTGAAAACTTATTTGAGTTTCGACCACTTGGAACATTAGAGGAGTCCGCGGGCTACCCGACGATGTCTCAAACTCCTTCCTACGACGTCAGACGAGCGAGTTATAAAGCCCGCGACTATGCCAAAATCACCACTTTCTGACGCGTTTTGGTTACTGTAGCGCTCTGTTAAAACTTTTGAAACATTTTGTTGTCGCATTCGTGCTCAGGAGCTCGAGCGCTTCATTTTGATATGCGACTTGACTCTACTTTTGTCTTAAATGGACCCCACTTTGGGATACTGTAGCGCGCGATTTTCAAACCTTATTTCTTTGGTTTCGACTGCTCAGGTAACTAGAGGAGTCCGCAGGCTACTCGACGATGTCTCAAACTCCATCCTACTTTGCCGGACGAGCGAGTTATTTAGCTTGAAGCGAGCGTGACGCACATACGCACCCACGCACATACACACCCACACAGGGAAAAGGGTGGAGGGGGGGGGGGGGGTAATGTAGGTGCATAGCAGATAGCAGACACATACTACGTATCGCACGTACCTACTCGCATGACAATTGAGCAAGTAATACAATGTGCTTCATTGTGAGCGCCGTGAGTTAGTCGGAGGCTTAAGTGTATGGTACATATCAAAATGTGTGTTGTATGACAAATGACGTGCGTGTGCTTGACAATAGGCATAAAGATACACATAGCAAACGAAGCTCAAACCCAGACGAACGAGAGTTTATATCAGAAGTTGGCAAACAATTTATTTGCTGACATTTGCTTCGCAATAGCACAAGTCTATCTACTTCAACAGCATTCACGTGAGTGAGTTGATTAAGACTTCTCAGTAAATCAACGGCGCACTGTACGAGATACTATATTGTCTACAGTTGGCAATATCGAAAAATGTTTTTGTATTTTGCATATATCATGTATACTATGCATACAAACAAAAATTTTTTGTATTTTGCATATATACAAATATATATACAAAGTTTTTCTTTGTATATGCTCTGTATATTGTAGGTACATTTTTCTACCGTACCCCAAAACACCAGAACCTTTTTAAAATGACATGTCACGACCTCAGTATGGTTCATGCATGAAGGATGGTGGTCGTCAGACTTGTTTCCATAGCTGTACGTACCTTTAGGTGTTTTGGAATTCACTATGGATTTGGACATTCAGCCAGTGTGCCCTACATTAACACCTGCAAACACCGTTTATTTCGCCCGGCCTCAGCCGGGCGAACCCCTACGAGAGCTTATCGTGCGTGCGTTCGTGCGTCCGTTCGTCCGTCACGCTCTCAGATCTCGGCGTTGGTAAGTCGTAGAAAGGTGATCTTGGACTTTATAGATAGCTCTAGCCTCACTGAGAATTGCGCTAAGAGGTTTCGAAATTCAAAAGTTTGAAATTCGCGAGTTACAGTACTCCGAAAGTCAAAACGCAAAACGGCTCTAACTCACTCGTCTTACGTCGTAGAGCGGCGTGCGATCGGTCAACTAAAAGGTTTCGACGTGCTCTTTTATTTGGCATTGAAAATTTTCTCAATTGCGCAAACACGCGCCACGAAAAGCGACATTCTCGCGTTTTTAACGCAGAAATCGCTCTAACTTGCTCAGCGTGCGTCGTAGGGAGATGATCTTGGATTGGTTGGATAGCTCTCGACTCACTGATCATTTGTTTATCTATTGGTCGAAACTCAAAAGCTAGATTCGAAATACTTTAAGGCTTCGAAATACTTTACAAAAGTATCCACTGTTTTACTCTTCCACTTTAAAACACTCACAAACCACTCTGTATTAATAAAACAACTCAACTTTTTTAAAACAGCTTGTTAACTACAGTATGGAGAGCTGACTAAGTTGACGGACTAACTCTAAAGTACTTTTGTTGGATTACATTGCGTTGGTTTACTCAAACAGTGAAACATTGGTGTGCATAATCTAAGTATGTACCTACATCTCTAACAATAACCACAAATGCAAAATGATCGAGAACCCACTCCATCCAGTTCAAGGCATTTGCACTTCTGGGATACATAGAAGATAACGTAAACATGCTTATCAACATCAACGTAGGATATTCGCGAGGTCTGGACAGTCAATGGAGCGCTATTCTAGCAAGAACTTGCACAGTTACAATATAAATTACGCTAGAAATTTACAAAATACAAAGTTTGTATATTTGCTTTGTTTTGTATATGTATATGTATATTTTGAAAACTTTGTATTTTGTATGTATGTATATGTATAGGTATATACAAAAAATATACAAAGAAATACACAAAAATATACAAAACCACTTTGTATATCAAAATATTGCCAACTGTAATATTGTCACGTGGTCTTTATTCAAGCTTATGCCAATGTCGCACATCTTGTCAGACACTCCACATGGCTTGGGCATGTACACTACATACAACGCGTATTGTTGCATGCACGGAACGGACAAAACTGATCAGTAGAAGACCAGAGCATGATTGCGCCTCCACCAAGGCAGAGTGACATTTAACAGAACCCACGTTTTACGCTCGGGGTCGAACCGCTCGATTGATCTGCTGTGTTCGTACCCTCCAATTGCAAACAGACTGCCGTGCCATTCAGCAAGTCCATAGAAGGACCTTTTCTGCGTCATGGATGGAAACGCTGTCCATTTCCTCTCCTTGAAGGAATACAGCTCGCAGGAGGTTTTGTAGTAGTCACGACGGTCGTAACCGCCGCAGGCCACAATTCCCTGTTGAGGCAAGGCGGCCACGGCGAAACGCGACCTCGTGACCTTCATGGGTGGCATTTGAGTCCACTGACCAGTTGACCCGTTTAGGCGCAGCATGCTTGTCAAATAGCCATGCCCATTGTGTCCACCGATGATGTAGAAGGAGTCTTGGTGGGCAACGGCTGCAGCGTAGCTCAGGCCAAACGGCATCCTACTCGCCAGCGTCTGCCAGCCACCCCAAGTGGCAGAGTACCGCTCGCAGGTGTTGAGCTGGGCACCGCCGCCGCACACGATGTATTGGTCACCTACCAGAGATTGTTGCAGTCAATCAATTCTGTAGCAATTTGTGGCTTTCCTCGCCGACTGTCTGCGTTCTATTGGAATGGCACTTCTGCGGTTGTGGGAAATAGAGTACATACAACCCCCTTGGAAACAAGTTCTGCTATTAACAAGTGATACGTGACACTCCTTGAGTGTCAGATAGGCACTCCGCGTGATTGTTATAGCAGACGGGGGCACAGAAACCAACAAGTGTTGCATCCCGTTAAATTTGTTTGTTCCCAATTTTTTCAGTGTAGAACTAGGGTCTATGGCCCGGGGCGGGCCTAAGCAGATGCCATACACAGAGGCCGATGTGGCGCAAGTGACGCGTTGGAGCAGGCTGTACTGACGACGATGAGCGCAGGCTGCACTGACCGCTGACTGTCTATAGCCACTCACAATGTAGAATGCCAGCGGCGCCCCAATTGTACAGGCGCGCCTTATCTACGCTACACAGCGGGGGCTCCCCCGCTGGGGTGGACGGCGTCGGTTTCCGTAGTGCTACAGTACGATGCTCCTATAACTCGGTTCGATTGCGCGTGCGTACACGCCTTTCTCAGCGCGTCTTATATGGACAGCTTACTGTAGGCGCAGCAAAATCAATGGAGGACGGTATTTTCGGATTCGCGAAATTTTACAGAGCGTGAGTATATTCAGCCAAAATCAGGCTAAATACACCGCAAATCGCCAAACAAACGACGGATTCGCGTTCTGCGGCATCAGAAAGCCCAGACACAACTGTCAACACAATTTTGAAAATTCGACCCCAAGACCCAATTTTTGGCCGGCCGGGTGCCGAAAGCAGGGCAAAGGCATCCCAAATCCCAAAACAAACACCGGATTCGTATTCAGCGTCGTCGGAAACCCCCGCAACAAGTGAAAACACAAGTTCGAAAATTTGACCCCGGGATTCAAAAATTCGGCGCGGCCGGGGTGCGATACCTCAAAATGGTCAAGCCACTTCGTCTAGACCAACTTTTGACGCTGAACACGATGCAGCGGTCAATTTGCCGCTAAAGGCACGCTTTCCGGTGGTGTGTCAAAACCTGTGACCGTTCAAAACCTGTGTCGACACAGGGTTTGCACGACAAAACCTGTGACCTTGCCAACTTTGGGCAGAAATGTCTGTGGCCAGTCATTTGGCAGTGAAAGCATGCTGCAGAGCCTGTGACCCACCAATGTCGGAGAGGCACTGTTGGTACTGCCAACGTTAATTGCTGAGATCGCTTGCTGATGGCGTTCGTCAATTCTTGAGATCGTCTTCTGATCGCTTGTGTCGATTCTTGAGATCATGAGGCCGCTTGCTTGCTTTCCACCAATAGGGCTCGCGACATTAGATCATCTTGAGCTACATACTCGAGGCCATTGATTGGGACCAGGAAGCTTTCTAAGCAGCTCGTCGGCTGCGAGCGGCTATTTGCAAGCAACCACCTGGCTGAAGTGCATGAAGACGACTATCTACATACATACATGTACGTCAGGAAGTCGACCATGAGGCTCGACGGGATCTGGGGAACAACGGACGAATTGTCTTTGGCCGCCTACACAGAGGCAGGTCTCACTTCCTAGGCCGCATGCCACAATTCATAGGTTTGTCTCAGTTCACAAACGGACAGATATTATATGCGACGAGTTAGCCTTGTACATACATACGTAGTACCTTTATCTCAGTCAAACAGTACTTACCTTGACCTCAGCCAAACATATGGCACGGCACCACGTAGCCGGTCGCAGATTTTGCATGGGTCACAGGATTTGATACGACAAGGTCACAGAGTTTGTACGGTCGCCCAACCTGGAGGTCACAGGTTTTGCACGGTCACAGGTTTTGATACGACACCGGCCCAAAAATCCATTCAAAATCGGAAATCCCAATTTTCCGCTCGGGACCCGGGACTTTTGCCACCGCGGATCTCCCGAACGGCGAGACCGATCTCGGCGGTTTTGGTCTCAAATGAAAGGTAATATACGTGTCCAGGTCAGAAATTAAATTGGCGAGGATCCACCGTGGCAAACCCGAGTTACGATTTTTTAAATGTCGGAAAAAATTTTAAAATTTTGAATTTTCTACCGTACTCCCGCGTCGGACCACCTAGGAAGCCCGTTCCGGCGATGTCGCCTAGAGGTCCCAAAGGCCTACAACATATCCAAAAATCACCTAATTCGATCCACTTTTGCGAAAGTTATGGCGTGCTTTTTTTATTTGAACCGGAAAATTTGAATTTTTGAATTTGCGCAAAATTTTTCCACCGCCGAAATTTTTTCACCCCCCGAGCGCGCTGCGCGTCGTCATAAGCTATCTTTTAAAAAAAATTTGGCTCCCTAGGTGCTTCGTTGCGAGCGCCAGCCCCGGACATGCTAACTGTAGGCTTTACCGCTCAGCACTCCTTCGCTTTTGAAGCGGCGGAGTGCCAACAAGCTGTTTTAAAAAAGTTGAGTTGTTTTATTAATACAGAGTGGTTTGTGAATGTTTTAAAGTGGAAGAGTAAAAGAGTGGATACTTTTGTAAAGTGTTTCGAAGCCTTCCCGATATGACGCGCGCCCGCCCGGAGTCCACTATTCATGCGCTACTTCTGACACGCTCCTTTCTGAGGGGTTCTTGCAGGGCAACATTGGGATCGCCCGGGATTAATTTTTTGAGCAAGGCACACGCATTTCTGAGCGGTTGTTGCAAGGCAACATTGGAATCGCCCGGGATTAATTTCTTTAGCACACAAAGTTGTTCGTACGACAAGAGTTAAAACAAACAAAAGTATTTCTTTAGGAATGACCGCTCAACAACTGTCTCAACGTAAGCTTTCAAACGGTCGAACGAATGCCGCTCTACAACGTACGACGAGCGAGTTAGGGCCGATTTGCTGTTTGAACCTTTGAGTTACTGTAGCTCGCGATATTCAAACTTTTGAGTTTCGACCAATCGAAGAACAAATGATCAGTGAGTCGAGAGCTATCCAACAAACTCAAGATCGTCTCTCTACGACGCACGCTGAGCGAGGTAGGGCGATTTCTGTGCTAAAAACGCGAAAATGTCGCTTTTCGTGTTGCGTGTTTGCGTAATTTAGAAAATGTTTTATGCCAAACGAACGACCGCGTCGAGACCTTTTAGTAGACCTATCGCACGCCGCTCTACGACGCAAGACGAGCGAGTTAGAGCCGCTTTGCTGTTTCAACCTTTGAGTTACTGTAGCTCGCGAAATTCAAACTTTTGAATCTCTACTCTCTCTTAACGGAATGATCAGTGTGCCGAAACCTATTCACCGACCTCAAGATCGTCTCTTTACGACGGAAGACGAGCGAGTTAGAGAAGTTTTGCGTTTTGAACCTTTGGGTTACTGTAGCGCGAGAAATTCAAACTTTTGGGTTTCGACCAATAGAAGATCAAATGATCAGTGAGTCGAGAGCTATCCAACCAACTTAAGACCGTCTCTCGACGACGCAAGCTGAGTGAGTTAGA
>JASAMZ010010379.1:0-30586 GCA_030248115.1 Linhomoeus sp. GSCO2_2
GGAGGGAATTGGAGAGAGGGAGAAGCAAGGGAGGGGGAGGGAGTGGGCGGTGGTTGGTAGAGGGGCGGATTGGGGGGGGGGGGGGAGGGAGAGGAAGGGAGGGCGGGAGGAAGGGGACTGGAAGGGAGAGAGGAAGGGGACTGGGAGGGAGGGAGGACTGGGAGGGAGGGAGGGAGCAAGGTAGTCCTAGTGAGTGAGTGCGAGACTGAGTGAGCGCGCTGCAAAGTAGATGAGCGAGTGAGCGAGTGGAGGAGTGCACAAGCCCACTCCTCCCCCACCTTCAGCGACTGTCTCTGCGTCTCCTCCCTCCTCTTTCTCAGCATGGAGTGAGTGGGCAGTCTATCCAAGAAGTATGTAAACAGGTCCAGTTTGTGTCTGAGTCTGGGGAATCGCTGGAACAGATATTCCGTGAAGAAGAACTTGCCGCCGAAGAGACAACCTGAGAACAATCATCTAATCAGTGGCACTGTGACCTCTGAAAGCCTAATGAATCACACCCATTACCCATTGCCATGAGGTACCAGCCGGTTGGTAGTATGACAGACCAGAAGAAGCACCAAGTGGCCAGGGCGCAGAACTGCGCCGTGACCCAGGGCTCTCTCCACATCATGAGGCTGCAAAGGGGTTCTAGTGCGTGCGTTCACCCTTATGTGTGTGTGTGCCTGCCACTCCACCCACTTCCTGATCTTCTCCAGCACGTCAGAGACATAGGCCAATAGCATTTGTGCCCTTCTGGCCATGTCAAGCATCAACTGTGCTCCGGAGACGTCAAGGCCTGGCAGGACCACTGGAGACCTGGGCAGCAGCACCAGTCCCAGTGAGACGCCTCTGAAGGGCATTCATGTATCACAAATGGAGCTTTAGATGTCCCATGTGAACATGTGACCATGCGTGTGTACTTCTGTGTCTGGAGATAGTTGAGAAAGAGTTGGACGAGCAGCAGTCCCAAGAAGAGGCTGATGACCCAGCCGGTGCTGATGCAGTGGAAGTACACCTGAAGCCAGACATCTGAAGTCAATCTCTGGTGGCAATGACAGTGGTGCCTTCGTCTCACCATGGCCGCGAGCAGGGAATACAAAGGCCACCTCCAGATGAAGATCTCGTAGATGCCTGCTAGTGTCTCAATGTAGGGCTGGGCCTCTTGCACTGAAGGTATGTGTGAATGTTCATCCATGCGAAAAACGTTAGGCAAGATCATAGTAAAATCGACAGCCGTCCAACTCACTGCATCTCTTCGCGTTCCTGCGAAGCCTGAAGAAAGAGGACTGCATTTATCCGATCCACAACATCAACAAATCACTTTCGTTTGGTCGCTCACTCTCCAACTTTGACGGGAGGCGGTGTCGTGTCAAAGAAGGGCGACTTGACGCTGTCATCATCACCGGCGGTGGTCTCACGAGGCTCGTCATAGAAGCAGTCCACAACTTCCGAGAGGAATGTGCTGGCGTCGGCGTAAAGCTTTCGTGGCAAGGAGGTCGACTGGGCTGCTGAAAGTTTGTCATGAGAGTGACAACTGTAGGTTGTCAATGACAAAAGGGGCAGACTTCAGCGTCTAAAGTGAATGTCAGGGACACAACCTGTGCAGCTGCCAGAGCACAGCATGCTTCCAGCCGCAATGTTCTGGCAAGAGCACGCATGGGCAAGGGGGGTTGAAGGACCCTCGACGGCGGCACAGAGACCGTCTGGCAGGGTGTGGGACCTTTTCAGGTGTTTCTTTCGTTTGAGACTTCCTGGAGACTTGAACTTCACTCCCATTGCAGCGGCAAGGATGCTTCAATGTTTGTACAAGCTAGTTCACATCCTGCTGACCGCCCGAAACTCCACGCTCGCCTAGTCTAGCAAGGGAAAAGCACGCCAAGTAGGCTAGCGCCCACGTTACCACACACCTACAACTGAACTTCTGAATTGTTCCTACCTAAGCCGAACTGATAGCGGCGCAACATGTGGAGATGAGCAGAGAATCGCCTGTTTCATTGGAGATAAGAGACTTCGCCACTTAGCCACATACATGTAAGTCAGGCAAGTGCATAGTGTGTGTTCTCCAGGCGGCAATAAAATTCGCTGGACAGTAGAGCATGCTGTGAATGCAATGAATAAGAGAGAGATACCACAGTACGCAACGAGGAACGCCTCATCAAAAGCGGCCAAGAGTTCGCTGAAACCACAACGACACACAGGCGCTCACACGGTCGGAACGACACACAGGCGCTCTATCAGGTCAAGAGAAGCTAGCTAGCAAGTTTGAAGGCTTCAATGAACTATTGCACAGTTGACAATAACACTCTGCTGTGCATGAGCGAGCAGATTGGTAGAGCTGTGGATGAGAGCACATAACGTTGCTTGTTTGGGACGCATGGTAGAAAGACCCACTACAGAAGATCCAGGAAACCATGTCGATTCCACCTAACGTACGCAATACTTTTCTCCCAAAACCTCCTCTTTGTCAACAAGGAAGGAAGGAAGGCTAGGCACAGAAGAAAGGGAGGGAGGAGAAAGCCATCTCATCTCAGATCCCCCATCAACTGCTCCTGTACTACCACTGAGCGAACAAAGGCAGCGCGCCTGGGGGAAAGCGGGAACGGCGGCTGGGTTCGAATTCGCTCTCTCTTCTTCTCATTCAAGGCACCCAACAACAATGGGGCGGGGAGTGGAATACAAATGTCAGTGGCGAAGGAAGCACCGCCAGACAGAACGAGACAGGCATGACAGGACGTGTCCCAACCTGCCTAGATCCTATAGCACATGCACATATGTCGTCGTCCCGCCCGTTTTGACATGCGCGCGACGGCGGGCGGGCAGACAGGCGTTGTGACTGGGAAATAAATGCGACGTGTGGGGCTGCGCAAAGTAGCTGCTGGCGCTGACTGCGAGTGATGGGGTGGAGTAGCAAGTGAACTGTGTAAAAGCAAGAGGACCGAATGAGCCCGCGTGGGTCCCTGCCATGGGAAAGTCGAGAGAGCACACACTCGCGTTTTATAAAGCCAATGTTCCACGATCGAAACCGTTGGAGCAATGGTTGCGGGGCAATCTTGCGCGCAATAGGTGTCACACCCCTTTGAGAGGGAGTCAGCTGCAGACGCAGACTCACCTGCATCACAAGACGATGACGGCATGACGTCATGTGAACTACAATACGGATGATTCAGCGCACAAGAGGATTTGGCGCGGAGATGTTTGCCTATGATAGTAGAAGGGACTTCAGTGGTCCGTCCTGCGCAGCTGCGACTGCGATGAAACACAAGAGCTTCTGTCAAGTCAACTTCACTGCTGAATCTTGTGACAAGAGTCTCAAATTTACCAAATGGCAAACCTCCATAGCAAGACAGTGCCCAAACCTTAGCTCTAGTGCATTGGCGCGCCAATACATACATAGGTCTTTGTAGAATGCCAGCAACCAGCTTGCGCGCTCTTATACAAGAAGACAGAGCGCTCACATCTGCTCGCCTACTATCTCGCCAGCTCGACGCTCTGTTTTTCTGCAGGGGCGTATGTAAGTGCCTTTCAATGGCGCCTGCTTTGCGATGCAGCTCCCCCCCCCCCCCCCTCTCTTGGGGGTAAGGAAGGGTGGGGGGGGGGGGGGGGGGAGGGGCTTAGCGACTTCATTTTGCGCGCGAGGGAGCCTATCTCTACTAGACTAGACAGACGCACAACGTGCGAACTGACATTTCGGTTTGGAAGTCGACAGGCGTTTTGTTCGGTCCTGGAAATTGGGGGTTTTGTCCGCTCCACGTGGCTGTGTTTTTGCAGACGGAAAGTCAAATCAGCAAAGAAACAGCTCGCACAGAAAGCGGATTAGCGGAAAGGGTTCACATCACGCCTACACTGCTGCCGAGAAGGTGCAACGCTTCGTTCTCGGGGTGGATTCATCGAAGACGGCTATGATTAGGAGCGTGTGTCATGGAAAAGATTGGAGGGATGGAATTCGTCGAAAATTGTGCGCTAAGCCTAAGCCTAAGTCGCTAGAGCGTTGTCCAACTTCCCCAACCGCCCAAATAAATAGCCATCCGGCCAAATCTCACCAGTCGTCCATTATCATCTATCTATCGCAGTGCTTCTATGCAGGGGCTCCTGCACGTATGAATTTTCACAAATTGGATTGCATCGGTCGCCACCTCTCTCGGCGGCGGCGGGCGTAGCAGCGCGGGCGTCGCGGGCCGCGTGCCGCAGGCGTCGCTCGGCCACCGAGCGATGCAGCAGCGCCGCCAGGCCACCGCTTGAAGGTCTGTGCTCGTTGTCGTGGTCGTCGTCGTCCTCGTTGTGGTCGTCGTCGTCGTTGCCGCCATCAATGTTGTCGTCGTCCTCTTCGTCGCTGCCACTGTCACTGGCGAGCGCCTCGACTGAAATGAATGACAGCTGTTTGAAGCACTGAAACCATCAGCCTCTAAAAGTCGCGCGAAAATGTTAAAAATTTAGCTCCAATTTGCCTATGGATTGCTTACAAGTGCGACGCGGTGGGGATTTCAAATGCTCACAGGTCAAATTTGCAAGATCGGTCTAGATTTAAATAGATTTCCGCCCAAAACTCGCACCCAATTCTCTGTTCTGATGCAAGATGGCCACCAGATGCTCGTTCATTCGTCGTCCCACCGCCGCCTGACCAATCAGGCCGCTCAGTCTGTGATGGCCGCCCCTGTTTTGATTTGAGTTTTGATCAGAAATCAATGTCTGATCAACGGTCCGGTCATTATCAGTCATTTTTGAGACAGTTTCACGAGTTCAATTCCTTTCAAAATGCAGCCGGCGGATGATAGTTTAGTTTCTAAGTCGTCTTATAAACCGGTCTTTGTTCGACAGATTCGTTCTACGACGATCGAATGAAACTCGCGTGGACGAGCATACTCCGAGTGTTCATTTTACGAAGACCTACATTGCAAGACCGACTCGGCAAAATGAATTGTGCGCAAAGCAGCCGAAGAGCGCAACGCACTTCCACCGTCGTCATTCCAAATACAGTACTGAACCGCGAAATTCAAAATCGCCTTCTAATTGTGGCGTTATTCAAGGATTGTCCTTCAACAGTACTCGCTCACTCGTCGTATTTTCTCGGCAACGACACTTGCCCAAAGTGACGCACAGTGCGCAGACTCATCAGTCGAAGCGAATCGTGGAGTAGCACGAGAGGAAAGTACACAGGACGTGTCGAAACGGCTTGTTTGTGAGAAGTGAGCCGCTTTATTGAGATGGAGCGCTAGCGAGCATCAGTGTCTACTTCCACTACCTACCGATAATACTCCGATAAGTTCTCTCCCCCCCCCCCCTCTGTAGTAAGCCCCCACCCTCCAATAGTAACCCCTCCTAGACGTTGAAAAACAAGCTTAGAGTAACAAGATTAGTAGACGGGGCAGAGCCCCTCGGGGCACTCCTCCCCTCTTTTAGAAGAATTTTCGGAGTTGAATCATGCTGCCCATTGATCAACGAGACATGTCAGTGAGGCTTAGTGGCCATTCTGATCGCAAAATTGATAGCAAATTCGGAATTGTGACCCTCCAATACCCCATATTTGACATACAACACACCTAGCTTCAGCTGAACTGACACAACCAGGTTTTCCACTTAAGGGCACGTATGGTGGCAAGCAAATTCTTCAAAAATGGTCCCACACATCTCAAAACGAAAAGACAACGTCAAATTCGTGATCAGCATCCCCGAAAAGCCGGAATCGAGTACTTACACGGCAGGTGCCCTGGACAAATCCAGCAGTCAAAAATTTCGAATTCAAATTTTCCGCCAAAATACGCGTCGGACAAAAAAGTGCATATAACAAAAACAACGTAGCTTTTGATGCTCTATCACGTGAAAGTCCAACTGACACCGAAATATCTCAACCGACCCCACTTTGCACCAAAATACCGAAAATTTATCAAAAAATTTGAATTTTCACCTGGAAAACGACGGCGCCAAGAGCTGTTCTTCTATTCCCCGAAAGATATTTACAAGTACTAAAAACTCACTAACTATCATCGAAATCGACCCACACAGCAAAGAATGGGAAACGACGAACTTTTGAATTTTGACCCAAAATTCGATTTTTCAAATTTTCACCGAAAATTGGACCACTACGAAAGAAGTGATCTACTACAAAGTTGTAGAGCTCGCCGAGCACTATCGAACGGTCGTTGTCCCATCTCGATAGGGGTACCCTTTCGAAAGTTACGTTTGCCCGAAGATTTACGCGGAGACCCGGAACCCAACTTTGGGGTCATAGTCCAGGCGGTACAAGAGCCCGGCTGTTAAGCGACCCCCACGCGACACGCAACCTATCTTAGCTCTGTAGCATGAGGCAAAGATGAGTCACAATATGCAATCCACCAACTTGCTACGACCGTTCAACCAAACCCTACTTTTGGGTCGAAAAACCCGGTTTTTGCTACCCGGCCCGGGCAGGCCCGGACCCCAGCCCGACGAGGCCCCTACCATCGGATAGCCCAATGTCTTTTACATAATCGGCCCAAACCTCGCCTCACTCCGATCTACCAGAACACTATTCTAAGCGTCCAAAGGACGTCGGGCGATTTCGACGAAGCACCACAACAACAACAACAACAACAACAGCACGACGAGCACGATCACGGCGATCGACGGGCTAATCCTCGTCTTCCTCTCGGCTGGGTGGGGGTCCGCTTTCGTCGAGGTGGGTGCAGCGGTTGCGCACGAAGCGCACGGCGGACCGGTCCCGCTCGTTGTACTCCTCCACCGCGCGCACAAAGCTGAGCAGCAGGCGCGCCACGCGCTGCAGCTCCTGACGGCTCTCCTCGGCGCGCACTCGGAGGTCGTCCAACTGGGACGCGACGGAGGGCAGCCACTCCTCCTCGAGCCGCCCGAACTCTTGCTGCAGAGCCTCCGCCATCTCCCGCTCGCTGAAGACGGGGGAGTCGGTCAGACGATTAGTGTAAGATCACAATGCGTACTGCAAACCTGGAATGGTTGCTCTTCAGCAGCTTGCGCGCGAAGGGTCGCACCTCCTGCCACGCGTTCTTCGCCCGAGCCAGCAGAACGGCGATCGCCGTCAGACTCCCCTTGGCGAGCAGACGGCTCAGCCAGGCGGCCGGCTCGAACTCCTCCTCCTCCTCCTCGGAGTAGAGGGTGCAGCGGCTCAACTCCTCCACCAGGCTCTCGTAGTTGTCGCCACCGGCCATAGCTGTGGGGTAGGTAGCGACAGTCAAGCGTAGACAAGGCACAGTAGGGTTTTGTCGCGTTTCGACACTTGGAGAATTTGTTCGCAAATCACTCAACACGACTGTATATTCTCCGAAGAGTAGCGAGGACTGCGAGAGAGCACGCACACACACACACACACACTTAATTCGCCTCATTCTCCTTCATCTTCTTACGCAGAAGGAGGTTGCGCAGCTCCTGCTTCATTTCGGCCGAGTGGGCCAGCTTGACCAGAGGGTCGGCGTCTTCGAAGAGGCTGAACGCCGCCTCGACTCCGCGCGGCTCGCTCTCCACCAGGCCGTTGACCCGGCGGACGAACTCCCGGATGACGTCCTTGCGCGGGGCCAGCGCGATGAGACTGCACCAAGAGAGTTACTGTTGAAGAAGGCCCTTCTGTACACATAACCCCTAGAGGGGCAAAGGGTTGACAAGGGTGTCAAATGCAACACGCATCCCAAATCCAGACCAACACGCATCACCAATTCCTGTAGAAATGACTACTTCAAAGATAAATTGGCAGTAACGCGAGCACGAAAAGTGGAAATTCTGCCTGCCACACTCAAAAATATCAAAAAATTTCTTGCTGTGACACATGAACACATTTTGCTCCAAGTGTAGCAAAAGTCCTGGGGACTGTAGAACAAGTAGAGCAACAGGTCGCCGAACTCGTCCTTCTCCTGAGTGTACGTTAGTGCTGTGATTGCGATTCACGACGGCCACACGCTATATTGCTCTTCATCCAAAATCCATTCATCGTTCGCAGCATTCGATTACATTGCTGCCGATGATTTGCATAGTGTATTCGGTCCAGCCGTAGAGGTCCGACTTCTCGAAGAGCTCGCGCATGATTACGTTGCCGATCAGGCCGTGACGAGTGAATCGGTCGAAGTCGTAGACGGTGAACTGCAACGGAACGTGCGAGTGAACGCTGTTACAGTAAGCTTGGAAGATGTATCCGAAAATCTACTTAGTTAGGTAGCGTTACGCAGTAGGTGGTGGGTCTTTCCGTCTACGCTTTGAACGAACGGTTACTGGTTGGATCGACGTGGTTCCGCACCTGAAGCATCATGGAAGCGAGGCCGCTGTACGGTGCATCGAAGCTGAACATCTCATTGAAACATCTCATCTCACAGAAAAGTATTTTTGAAAAATTTGCAGAGCTACAGTATCCCTGCCGCGTCGGTTTGAATTTTGGGCGTCAGGTCGACTTTGCCAGTATTATGCTCGATTTCGGGGTTTTCGGGGGCGCTGATTACGAATTTGGCATCCGTTCAGTGTAAAGATGATGTTTGAACATAGTTGTGACGAATTTGTATACTACCGTACCCCAAGTGCAGACTTTCAGTTCTCGGAGACCATAGGAAGCTAGGGGTGTTGTATGTCGAATCTGGGGTATTTTGGGATGTAGATCACGAATTCAGCATTGCTTTTGCGATTGGGGGTGTCAGGAGGCCAACACAGCAGAGGAGTCACCGTGCGTAGGAGTTCAAATTTGGCTGGTATTTTAGGGCGCTTTTAATTTAATTCAAGAGCGCTTAGAAAATAAACATTGCGCTTTTAAAATTGAACAAACCGCTTTTCTTTATACCAAACGGAAAAGTGACGACGCGCTTTTAAAAATAAACAATGCGCTTTTAAAAATGAACAATGCGCTTTTAACTTGAACATGCAGCTTTTGACAGCAGCTGGACCGAAAATTGAACAAAGCGCTTTTAAAATTGAACAAACCGCTTTTAAATTGATCAAACCGCTTTTAACGCCCTGCTGCGTCGCGCACGGCATTGTCGCAAGCAACGTGACGTCGACGCGAAGCGCCCCAGTTTGCTAGGGAAACTTTGTCGGCGTGGTCGTGGCCTTAGGCTACCGTAAATCCTCCAAAACCCCCCCCCCCCCCTCGAATAAGCGCCCCCCCCCCCTCCAATAAGCGCCCCTCCTAGAGGTAGGGTGAAAAAATAAGCGCCCAGGGCGCTTATTGGAGGATTTACGGTAATAGGCTTTAAAGTGGAAGTTGTTGCGAGCGCTAGCAGGGAAGGGTCACAGCCGGCCTAAGCAGGAGGTGAAGTATATGGGGGAATGTGCACTCCACCCACTGTTTGCACTAAAACTCGGTCGGCGTCGCGCCTGGCGGGTCTCAACTGAGGCTTAGCGCGACCACCAACTTCAGGGCGCGCTCCGCGCGCCCTGAAGTCGTCACCGGTCGCGTTAAGCCTAAGTTTCGACCCGCCATACTGCGACGCCGACTGACTCTTGTGGACTGTGGGCGCAGGGCGAGCCTAAGCATAGCCTGCCTTCAAAGCAATATTCTGTGTTCAAAAGAAATGTAAAGAAACAAGGAAGATGGTCATTACCTGATGCAGGCAAAGGATTATTAAAAGTATTAATGAATCCCGAATTTTAAAAGTTTTCCTTTTTTTCTGGACTTTTGCCCTTTGTTTTGCAGCAGCAGAATTAAAAGCGCATTGTTCTAAACGAAAAGCGCATTGTTCAAAATGAAAAGCGCATTGTTCAAAATAAAAAGCTGCTCCTATTTACATAGCCCTCCATGATGCCGGCGTTCTTAAAAGCGCATTGTTCTAAACGAAAAGCGCAATGTTCCAAATGAAAAGCGCTTTGTTCAGAATGAAAAGCGGTGCCAGTTAAAAGCGCATTCTTCTAAATTAAAAGCTGTAGTTACGAATTAAAAGCTGCAAATAATTGTCCCCTTCAAATTTGTGGAGTATACTGCGTCCCCCGGACGACTTGCCTGGTTGGGGATAAATATTTGCAGCTTTTAAATGGCACGTCCAGCTTTTAATTGGCATCTTGCGCTTTTTAGCACTCCGACCCCAAAAGGGGCGGAGTGCTATAGTGGAGCTGACACCGACTAACTTTTTTGCCACTCACTTTCGTGCCTCATTTCTCATCCGATTTGGACGGGGTTTTTTTAATCGATAGCTCTCGAGGGATAGTAGGGGTGCTCGGGCCTTCGTTTTTTTCGCGTGGTGGAAAATTTTTGAGAAAAATTCAAAAATTTGAATTTTTACTTACTGGGAGGGTGTTCACCCAGCTGGAATTTCTGGAATAGTGGGCCGATTTTGACGCCCTTTGGATATGTTATAGCCCTCGACGAGACGAACAGGGGAAAAAAAATCCCGAGCCAATCGGCCGACGCGTTCTCGGGTTACGGTAGCCGAAAGCGGTTTTTGGACAAAAATTTGCCTTTAAAAATCCTAGTAAATCAGGGAGTTGTTGGATCGGGCCAGATATCTCAAATCGGCAAGACTATCATGTTCTCTTTCGTTTAAGACCAAAATCGCCGAAATCCGCCGTGGAAATCTTGAGTTCTGCTGTCACAACGGGTCTCCGTCGGGGGTCGAAAATTCCAATTTTTGACTTTCGGCCGTTTTAGCGCCCGATTTCGACGATTTATGGCCAAATGGACTGCACCACGCGATTCCCCGTTGAAAACTGATCCGGAGCCGATTTTCAAAAATATTTTTTCGGCTACCGTACCCCGGCCGCGTCCAAAATTCGAATTTCCACCCGGGTGGTCAAAATCAATGTTGGAGTCGATCCCGGTGCTTTCGAGGTCGCTGATGCCGAATCTGGCGTTATTTTGGCGTTTCGGATCAAGATTGGCGAGTTTTTGCCGATTTTCGACCTACCGAAGCCCTACCTCGAAGAAACTGAAAGCGAGGTGATTGAACGTTTGTAATGCCGATTCTAGGGTATTTCGCGACGAGGAACGCGAATTTGCTATTGGTTTCTCCATTCTGTGTCGATTTTGCCTTCAAACAGCCACTTTCCTAATACCGACATTCAAATTTGAATGCAACTTTTACCGTACTCTCCTCAAACTATGTTGTAACTCAAATTGGCGCGCGCATTCAAACTTCACAATTGAAGGAAATGCAGTGCGAAAAGACGGCGTGGTAAAGTAAGCATTTGCGCATGAATTGTCTATTATCCCGTCCAAAATGGCAAGGCGAGTCTGCGATTGGCGCAGCCCCGAATCTTAGCTGCCGGCTACTTGTTGAATCGAAGCGAAATGGCGCATTTTGGGCTCAATTCGGCCTGGTCTACAGGATTTCGGTGGAGTTCTGCTGCGCGCCGGCCGGTCCTTGTAGGTGGAGGGAATTGCGTACTCTGAAACTCGCGCGCCGGCGGAATTTGTGGAGACTCTGGGCGGAAATCGGCCTTATTTCTCATGATAAGTGAGTGGCGGCCTGCTTTCTCCCGTTCTGGTCGGAGTGCTTCACTGCAGGTTCTCCTGCACGTTTCCCTTGTAATTTCTGGCGGCCGAGAAACGCAGCGGTGCGCTTTTAATTTGGCCGGAAGCGCTTTTAAAATGGCAGAATGCGCTTTTAAATGGCAACTTGCGCTTTTAATTCCGTGGAAGCTGCGGAGCCATGCCGATGCAGACGGTGGGGATATGAGCGAGCGCACTGAATGGATGACTTTCTCGTTGCATTCTGTGTGCATTCGCGTAACTTGGATGTCAAAAATTCGCATTGCTTGATTGAACACATTGCTATCCCTTGACGGCGTATATTCCTTGAATTCAGGCTAAGCTTATGCTCGCCCTGCGCCCACAGTCCACAAGAGTCAGTCGGCGTCGCAGTCTGGCGGGTCGAAGCTTAGGCTTAACGCGACCGGTGACCGACTTCAGGGCGCGCGGAGCGCGCCCTGAAGTTGGTGGTCGCGCTAAGCCTCAGCTGAGACCCGCCAGGCGCGACGTCGACCGAGTTTTAGTGCAAACTGTAAGTGGAATAAACACTCCTCCATATAATTCGCCTCCTGCTTAGGCCGGCTGAGCCCCTTCCCTGCTTTGCCCTGTCGCGCAAACAGCGATGCCTGGCCACTGCTGCGTGCCATGAATACGCTCCTCTACCGCGTCAAGTCCAGGGGAATGCCGGAGAATTAAAAGCGCAACATGCCATTTAAAAGAGCGTTCGGCCATTTTAAAAGCGCCTCCTGCCATTTCCGAAGAGCTGCAAGCAAAAGCTGTCGTGGCAAATTAAAAGCGCTAGTTGCCATTTAAAAGCGCTTCGCGACTTCATTAAAAGCGCTATGCAATTATTTAAAAGTGCCCAAAATCCCCACCCATTGTTTTTGGGGGATAAATATTTGCAGCTTTCTTATGGCACGTCCAGCTTTTAATTGGCATCTTGCGCTTTTAATTTCTGGCGGCCGCGAAACGCAGCGGCGCGCTTTTAATTTGGCCGGAAGCGCTTTTAAAATGGCAGAATGCGCTTTGGCAACTTGCGCTTTTAATTCCGTGGAAGCTGCGGAGCCGTGACGACGGTCAACCAAAAGGCAGACGGTGGGGATATAGGCGAGCGCACTACATGGATGGCTTTCTCGTTGCATTCTGTGTGCATTCACGTAACTTGGATGTCCAAAATTTGCATTGCTTGATTGAACACATTGCTATCCCTTGACAGCGTATATTCCTTTGAATTCAGGCTATGCTTAGGCTCGCCCTGCGCCCACAGTCCACAAGAGTCAGTCGGCGTCGCAGTCTGGCGGGTCGAAGCTTAGGCTTAACGCGACCGGTGACCGACTTCAGGGCGCGCGGGGCGCGCCCTGAAGTTGGTGGTCGCGCTAAGCCTCAGCTGAGACCCGCCAGGCGCGACGTCGACCGAGTTTTAGTGCAAACTGTAAGTGGAATAAACACTCCCCCATATATTTCACCTCCTGCTTAGGCCGGCTGAGCCCCTTCCCTGCTTTGCCCTGTCGCGCAAACAGTGATGCCTGCCTGGCCATTGCTGCGTGCCATGAATACGCTCCTCTACCGCGTCAAACCCAACTGGAATACTGCCGGAGGAATTAAAAGCGCAACATGCCATTTAAAAGCGCGTTCTGCCATTTTAAAAGCGCCTCCTGCCATTTCCGAAGAGCGGCAAGCAAACGCTGTCGTGGCAAATTAAAAGCGCTTCGTGACTTCATTAAAAGCGCTAGATGCAATTTTTTAAAAGCGCCCAAAATCCCCACCCATTGTTTTTGTCGGTTTTACAATAGCAGCTTCTTTATTTGCGATGGCGTTTTTGCGGCAGAACCCCGCTCTAAACAATCAACACGGAATTCTCAACAATCACGACACCATAGACAACTCATTTATAAAACTAGCCTGAAACATTTTGCTGCGTTGCTATTCTCGGTCGGCTCCTTGTCGTACACGCATTCGTGCGTAAAATTGAGAAGGAGAAGAAGGAAAAGCAGCAGCAGAAGATGACGGCTCCCTGACTTGGTACCAGCGAAATTCAAATTCGTCCTCAAACCCAACCAGCTAATATCTTCTTTTGCATAGTATTTGAAAGCGTTGTTCCTCCTCTTTGTAATGGTGTAAGTCTCATCGCAATAGCTGCAATGGAGCAGGGATCAAGTGGCGGCCGTCAGGTATTTGTTTTTGAGAGTCAATTTCTCATTTCGAGCCACCATTCTCGAAAGAATGGGTCTATTATACTGAAACTTGGTGTCAGATGTGCCAGCACTTTAGGTTAACCATCTCCAAATTTCATCCTTCTAGCTTTCCTGCAGCTTGCTGAGGAAGGGCGGCTGGTCTTTCGAAACACGCAGTACATCTGCAGCTCTCTAATCGCTTCGGATCATGACATCGCACCTCGGTATCACTGTGTAACTATGTACACACACCATCTCTAGTACATCTGTATCTAACGTTAGTGTACATAACTCGTATAATGGTCGCCTATCGTGACATCCAAGCACGTATATCTGAAGTAATCAACCAACAGTCGGCATCGGAAGAAAGAGCCAGTCGTCATTTCTTGGAGACGTTACGGAAGGTGTCGGGGACGTCGGCCAGCAGAGAGTGCCACTTGCCCACGGGTCTGATCCTCTGCTTCCTTCCTCCCGACATGGTCCTGCTCACTTCCACGCTCATCTTGGGCTCTGTGAGACCAGAACTCCCTTGCTGGGAGTCGGACAGACGCTGCCCATCTGCTGCCCTGGAGGGGGAGGGGCTGAGACGCAGCACTCCACCAATGGGAGGGGAGGTGAGTCGCTGCTGCCGAGTGGTGGGCTCTCCAGAGGAGGGGGAGGAGCGGGAGTTGGAGGAGCAGCCGAACGCCTGTGCCAGACAGTCGCGCCACTGGTCCCGACCCTCGGCCGTGGGACTCTCCTCGCCCAGAACGCAGCAGCCCAAGAGATCGTCCTTGCCGATCCTGAAGACAAGGCGCCAATCATGCCCTTCATAACCGAACTCTGGCCAGAAGAAGTGCGCTAGGCCAGTTTGATATCGAAGCTCCGTTCACATGGATAGCCAGCTTGGCTATATGTCATGCATCGACAGGATTAGCGAGCTTTGTTCATATATGGCTTGCTTGAAACGAGCTGCTTTGCGACTCACACAAACTGGTAGTTTGTTAGGTCAATCTAACATAGCGCGACACTTACAATGCAGAGAGCGGACGCCGCCCCGTCGCCAGTGTACATACATACTGTACCTGTCCCAGTCCATGACTTGTATGAGTAGGTTGGTGGAGGCGATTTGGTCCGAGGGCAGGTCGAACTCGAGAGTCTCGTGGTAGACGGGATTGAGATTGGCCCTCTTGATCGACGTCTTCTTCAGCTTCACCCGCCTCCGACCCTGCACCTGCTCTACCCGCACGTAGGGATCTGCATTGAAGACATTGACTTCGACATGAAACTCCTCCACACATGAACTCAACTGGAGAACTCCTCACCTGAAGCACCAGTAATGTCCATTGGTCTGAGATTGTAGGCCTTGGCCACCGTCACGATGAGCTTGCCGTCCTGGGGACTGTAGAACAAGTAGAGCAACAGGTCGCCGAACTCGTCCTTCTCCTGAGTATGGAAGTACATATTGTGACTGATTACGATTGTGACACGGCAACGGCAACGCCATTGATGTGCAATGGTCACATTGCTGCCGATGATTTGCATAGTGTACTCGGTCCAGCCGTAGAGGTCCGACTTCTCGAAGAGCTCGCGCATGATTACGTTGCCGATCAGACCGTGACGAGTGAATCGGTCGAAGTCGTAGACGGTGAACTGCAACGGAACGTGCGAGTAAACGCAGTTACAGTAAGCTTGGAAGATGTTCCCGGATATCTACTTAGGTAAGTTTATCATGGTGGGGAATGGTTTGTTCGTGGAGTGGGCAAAGCCGGCATCGTCGTACTTGCAGTGGTTTTCAGGCTAGCGCACCTGAAGCATCATGGAAGCGAGGCCGCTGTAGGGTGCATCGAAGCTGAACATCTCATTGATCTCGGGGTCGGTGGTCTTCTTGTGAATGCGCGTCTTGCAGTGGTTCCTCCTCTCCGGCAACAGATACATCTTCACGTAGGGGTCTGCTGTTCCAGAGCGGTCCTGCAACAATCAGTGGATCCTGCAACAATCAGTGGTGAGGCCAATGGGTGAGAAACCAGCAGAAAGCGCCACCCGACGAACGTTCGACCGTTCTTGTAACTGATGTCGTACATATGTAATCTGAGCTGATTGAATTTCAATTCTCTGTGTGCCATAAACCTAATGAAACGCTTTTTTCGCTCGGCCTCAGCCGAGCGAACCCTATCAAGAGCTCGGCGTGCGTACGTGCGTACGTACGTACGTGCGTCACGCTAGCTTCGGGCTTAATAACTCGCTCGTACGACGTCGTAGGGTGGAGTTTGAGACATCGTCGAGTAGCCTGCGGACTCCTCTCGCCGTCTGAGTGGTCGAAACTGAAATAAGTTTTCAAACTCGCGCGCTACAGTATCCCAAAGTGGGGTCCATTTTAAGACAAAAGTTGACCGAAGCTAGTCAAATCGCATATCAAAGTGAAGCGCTCGAGCTCCTGAGCACGAATCCGACAACAAAATGTTTCAAAAGTTTAAACAGAGAGCTACAGTAACCAAAACGCGTCGAAAACTGGAAACGACACGCTTGCTTCGGGCTTAATAACTCGCTTGTCTGACGTCGGTGGGTTGAGTTCGACACATCGACGGGTAGTCCTCGGACTACTCTCGCCATCTGAGTGTTGAAAACTGAAATAAGTTTTCAAACTCGCGCGCTACAGTATCCCAAAGTGAGGTCCATTTTAAGACAAAAGTTGACCGAAGCTAGTCAAATCGCATATCAAAGTGAAGCGCTCGAGCTCCTGAGCACGAATCCGACAACAAAAAGTTTTAAAAGTTTAAACAGAGAGCCACAGTAACCAAAACGCGTCGAAAATTGGAAACGACACGCTTGCTTCGGGCTTAATAACTCGCTTGTCTGACGTCGCTGGGTTGAGTTCGACACATCGACGGGTAGCCCTCGGACTACTCTCGCGAACTGTGACGTCGAAATAATAACAAGTTTTAAAAATTGCGCGCTACAGTATCCCGAAGTAATGTCCGCGAAAAGTCAAAACTTCATCGAACCTAGTCGAATTGCATATCAAAATGAAGCGCTCGACCTCCTGAGCAAGAATCCGACAACAAAAAGTTTCAAAAGGTCAATGAGAGGGCTACAGTAACCAAAACGCGATGAAAACTGCAGATTTTGGCTTGTTATATCTTGGCACTCGTGCGTTGCAGAGCGGCGGTCTTGACATCGCTGAAGAGGTCACTGCAAGCCAACATCAAGTCACGCTCACAATTAACCTGTAGTTTTGCGTTAGATTCCAGTGCCTTTTTTAAAATGTAGTCTTAAAAGATGATCTTCTTGGTGTAAAGAATTAAACCCGAGCGATACCAATGTTGCGTAGCAAGACCACTCCAAAAAGTGTGGTCGCGAGGAGAGTCAAAGACGCTGCACGAAACCGGAAAGGGCCTTGCTACAATCTCAGTAAAAATTCTAAGCTCAAAACCACTCCGCTTTTTAAAAGAGACTTGTTGTCGCGCACGACTCCAACCTTGGGCGGCAGCTGGCAGGCCTTGATCACGTGTAACATCAGCACCCTGTGAATAAAGTCATAGCGCAGGGCGAAGGTGAGGCTGCCGCGAGACTCAACTCCCGGCTTCCCGGCCTTGTCCCAGTAGTCGAGCTCGAAGCGGGCCGCCGGCGACCTCCCGCCCGTCTCCAAGTGCTGCGGCGGCGACTCGTCGCCCGCCGGAAGGCCCACCGCCTGAGGGGACAAGTCGTGGTCGCGAGGCGTCAGGCGCTGCTGCTTCTGGTGGACGGCTGGGGAAGCGCTGTTACTGGCCGAGGGGAAGACGAAGACGTGCCCGTTGCGGTGCTGCCTCCTCTGCGAGGAAGGCGCTGCCGGCCGCTCTTCCCCCTCCTCGGCAGCAGCACCTCTGGCGGAGCTGGGCATGGCGCTGACGCTGCTGATGCAGTCGTAGTCGTCGTCCAAGTCCTCCGCTTCCAACAAGTCGCCGCCGGACGTCACGCAGAGCCGGCCGCCGGCGCTGGCCGGGGCGCTGAGGGGAGGTCCCTGCACAGGAGTGGTGGGAGAGGAGGAGCAGGGAGAGAGCGAGGCGTACTTCTCCATCATCCAGGGAGGGGCGCCGTTCACGCCTGCAAAAGGAAGTCGTTTGTGTCGAGTGCCAGCTCGACGAGCGCCACAGATTGATGCACTGCGAAATTCACGTTTTACAATGCGTGCAGGGTTACTGCTACTAAAAGAAAGCACTGAGATGTTACGCCAGGCTCACATATAAAGAAGTTGAAACGCTAGCTTGCCTACCCTGTTGCTCTATCAACGGCTGACCTTTCCTTCTCCACGTCCACATCTTCTTAACGAATCCACTCATTCTAAAGTGCGGCGCCAGTTCTCACATTTGTCGGGGAGGCATGGCATTGGAAGCGGACCACAAAGCGAGCACTGGGAAAGTGGAGAGAGACGAAGAGGATTCATTCAACCGCCGATGAGTTGAAAACTAGCCGCTTTGCGCCAAATATTCATTGCCGGTCTCCTGGCGGCGCGTGGTAACTGGCGATTAGACATTGGGCGGCGCCTGACGCGAACGTCCTGCATGTTAGGGTTCGGGGAAACGATCAAGTTGCATCGCTCTTGGTCGGTTGAAGGAGAAGACCGAGCGGCGTGACGCCGAATAAGCGAGGGCGGCGGTGGGAGGAGGAGTTCGTCTCTGGGAAAAGCCAAGAGAGAGGAGGGGCAGCGACAGTGGCGACGACAAGCGAAGACAAGACAAGACGATAGAGCACAGACTGACAGAGAGGGAAGCTAGCGCCGACGACGGACGACCAGGCGCCCTAACGAGCGAAGGGCCGTCCTCTTCGCCGCCGCCGCCGTCGTCGTCTCGGCGCCGCTAAGGGGGTAGCAGAAACGAGAGAGAGGGAGAGTGGATGGATGACTTCATGCCAGCCGCCGGCTTCTTCAGCCCCCCTCTCACTCTCGCCACACAACTGCGAAGCTCTGGAGCCGCTCCCCCACTGCGCGTGCGTCGAATTAATTAGGGGAATTGCGCGTCCGCGGAACGAAAGGAGGCAGAAGAGCGGACTCCTGTTTGATCGGCGCGTCTCGAAAACACGGCTCGGGAGAAGAGCTACATACAGTACGTAGAGTACACTCGCCTTTTCAACTTCCGCCGTTCCGCCCGCTGTTGCGAACGGGCGTGAAACAAGAGGGCGGTAATTTTGTAAAAGCCTACTATTTTCTGCTTTGTGTCTCGAGAGGCCCTGCACCGCACCAATAGCAAAAGGCCGGAGGGAGATACATAGCAACTTTTGGCCCGCGTAATCGATGGCAGTCGTCGGAGGGAGAGGAGAGGAGGAGGGGGGGGGGGGGGGCACCTCGAAGGCCGGTGACAAACACCTTTCAATGCTAAATTTGGTCACAGCCCTCATCCACTACATAACTGTGAAATGACAACGGGTTGAGGGAAGGGGGTAAGAACGAAGCCCAACTTTGGAGGAAGGAGGCAGAGAGCAGAGAGGGGGGGGGGGGTATAAGCGCCGCTCGATGACAAGCATTGCTTCTAATTGTCGGCGACAAGAAGCGAAAGAGCTCGAATGGCACTTCGCCCCTTCGCGATAGCCGCGGAATCGCTTCCGACGCCCGCCCCATCTGTCTTTGTCACTTCCACGAACGCGCACGTGAGGAACAGTGGCTTTCCGGAGAAATGACAACGTGCAAGTTACGCATGCACATACATTCTAGCAGTTTCTACAAGCTAGTGCTCTTGTTGTCTAGAGTTCCTAGCGAAGATCATCCGTGCGCCTCTTATCAGCAGACGGTTAATCCTTTTGGGTCGTTCCGTGGAGTAGGCAACACAGAACACCGTTCATTCGTTGGTTATTCTACATGGAGAGCCAAAGCACTTGGACCCGAACGCGCTTTGGATTTGCTACATTAGTCATTCAGGCAGACCAATGAAACAAACAGTCCAATCCATGTGTGTTACTTAGGAAGCCATAGTAACGCACGACAAAGTGCGCCAAGCTTGATTAAGTAATCTTTCATTCCCATGTACAACTGGCCATTCCACTGCGCGTAGTGTACTCACCGATGTGCCTGGTCGACAGCGAGTTGGCCGTCTGCTGTGTGGCGACCACGGTGAGGTAGCCGTCTCTCTTCTTGGCCGAGTTGCTTCTCGAGATGCGGATCTCGGGCACGAGTCGCTTGAGACGGACGGAGGAGAGGGCCGACGACAGCGGCCTCCGTCTAGTCGTCGTTTCTTCGTCGGCGGCCACGGAATCGATCCAGCGCTGGCGGCAGAACTGCACCAGGCAGTAGAGCACCAGGCCGAAGACGATGGCCACACTGAGGGCCAAGCAGCCGATCAAGATGGCCACGGCCGGCATCCTGTTGTGCAAGTGAAGCCAACTCTGAAGGAGGGAGATTAGACAATTTCCTTCATGCGAAGCTTGCTGAAAGCGTTTCACGACGGCTTGATAAGCTGGCCCGAGGGCTGAAGTTTCAATTTGAGTTCACTGCACAGCCAGCAGCAAATTAGGGTGGGCTGCAAAACTTGAGTTGAGAGTAACAAGCTGTGTGTGTAAAAAGTTCAACCTATACTTTGTGTCTGTCAAATTTTGGTGAACAGTATAGTGAACTTTGTACACATCGTTAGCCGCATCTGGAGAAAGTGTCTTGAGAACGTGTACCTTAATAGCAAGTGCAGCTATCCCCACGATACGGTTGTCTGTACAGCTGATCTAAAGCTCAGTGATATCGCCGCGTTCGCTATATGTTATCGGCATGATACGACGCCGTTTATCTGATGTTTCCTACCATGTGAAACCGTCACATCCAACAAAAAACTTGCCAACAGTGTGGTCCGGTCGTTCTTCATCAGGAATTCTCCTTGGCGTACGACTTCTACGTTAACATTCATGGAAAACCAAAGCTTTGGCGATTTATAACATCTTGACATTTCTGTCAAAATTTGATCATTTCTGTCAAATTCAGTACTCGCAAAAATTTCTTGTATGCCACTAATTAAATATGTCTCTGCGCTTGCCATTTGTGAAGAAATTTCGCTGCTAGCCCATCAGACGAAAATGTCGCTTTTGACATCTTTGTAAATTTAATTCTAAATATCTCGAAATTGCAATTTATTAAAACTGTAAAGCTATGTCTCAAATTCTTATTGACTTACGACCTTACTATTTCTGCATTCACATTCGTCAATAAATGACGTTATATTTTTTAAAAATTTGGAGAATTTTTGACGAATAATCGCGTATTTCTACTAAATTCCACATTTGCAAAAAATTTCTGTTGTGTTACAAATTATCCGCTGTCTATGCCCTTTCCATTTCCGAAGAAATTTCGCCGCTAGCCCATCAAACGAAAATGTCGATTTTGACATTTTTTCATTTTAATTCTAAATATCTCGAAATGGCAATTTACGAAAACTGTAAAACTATGTCACAAATTCTTATTGACATACGGCCTTACTATTTCTGCATTCAAAATCGTCAATAAATGACGTTCTATTTTTGTCAATTTGTGTAATTTTGACAAATAATCGCGTATTTCTATTAAATTCCACATTTACAAAAAATTTCTTTTGTGTTACAAATTATCCTCTGTCTACGCCCTTTTCATTTCTGAAGAAATTTTAATTCTAGCTTATCAGGCGAAAAGGTCGATTTTCGACATTTTGGAATTTTAATTGCGAATATCTCGAAAATGCGAAATTAGCAACACAAACGGACATCGGATCCGTACTCAGCGACCTCGACTCTACTTGACCACATATGCCACATATCTTACTTCGGTGCCACGGACGGACACACACACGGACAGACAGACAGACAGACATTGTCATCCGTATATATACACCTCGCCGCGCTGAGGCGCGGCGAAAAAATTAATTAAAATAAACACACTACTAAAAAGTAAGTCAAGGCTCCCTATTTCAAATGGCACGCATCCTCACGAGCACTGGGTAGGTGGTACACTTCGCAGCGCTCAAGGGCAGCGAGCAGCCAAACGAGAAATAACACCTTTGGACGGCAGATTAGCGAGAAGAGACGAGTCTGCAGAAAAAGCGAAGTGTTCCAGAATCGAATTCGGCCGGCCCGGACGAGAGCGGAACGACAATTTGCCTTCTCATTCTTTGGTCGTCGGCGCGCGAGCTTCTAGGCGCAATCAAGCAGTCTCTTTCATCGCTACTCTCTCTTCTCCCATCACCTTACACTATAGGTAGGCGCGCAGACCGACTAACGGACGAGGGAACTACTTCTCTACCTATTATACGGTCTGTGGCGAGAAGCCGAAGGGGAGAGGGCGAGAGAACGAAGGAGAGATTTGCCATCGGTCGGCGCTAAAAGATGACTGCCCCTTTTTGGGCGCGAATGAACGATAGGGCCCCATATCTAGGAGGCCAGTTAACCCGCAAGAGTTACGAGCGCAAGTGGGCAACGACTATTCCCAGATTTCCGTTTGGCGCTAGTCAAGCAAGATGGTTGTGAGGTCGCAAAGAGGATGGGCCTCACGAGGTCACAAAAGATTAGGTGCATATTTATTGTGTACGTCAGACGCGGTACTGGCTCACACCAGCACCGTTTCCTGACCAGTTAAAGTTACGCTGAAACATTCTCTCCAGTTCAATTCCATATGCGACTGGAACTGACGTCGGAGCGGCGGCGGCGGCGGGCAGAGTCAACGAAGCGCGAAAGAGCGCCGCCGGGCGAAGGAAGGTTCGCCGGTGACTCGAACAGGCACGAACGACGACTTGTGGGCCGTCGGTGCACCTTCCACCACTCTATCACATGAACCCCGCGACGTCATACGCGGCGGCCGGACAATGTGTACCTTTCTATCCCATTGGTTCCCGTTCCCGCACTTGGTGCCGTTCCCGAAAAAAGTCAACTGATCCCTCAGAAGTATAATCGGGATCACGAATTGATCCCGTTTATATAAACGGGATCATTTCGTGATCCCGTTTAAAAATTCGTGATCCCGTTTACTGGAGGGGGGCCCCTATAAACGGGATCATCCGGACAGCCCGAAAAATAAACGGGAGCAGTTCGGACAGGAACGCTGGACCGGCTTCATAAACGGGAGGACCCCTATAAACGGGAGCAAATGGCAGTCATTGATCCCGTTTATCGAGAGGATTTGGGGAGTTTGGACCACTGGAACGGTGGAACGGCGACCCTGTATAAACGTGAGTGGTATAAACGGGACATTTCGGACAGCCCAAAATTTAAACGGGATCATAAAATTTAACCGGGATCATAAACGAGGTATAAACGGGCCAAAACGGGGGGCACTCACGTTTATATAAACGGGTCACGAAATCTTGGAACGGGAACCAATGGGCTATTGAGACAGAAGCAGCACGCGGCGTCTCTAGCACATTCGCCTCCTGGCATACTGTAGGTCGAGTCCCATCTCCGGCAGGCGCCTCCGGCGTTGCTAACCAAACTTTGAAATGGGAGCCCCCGCGCGACAGCGATGTACAACGGCCGGCCGTGTGTACACAAAGTCGGCAGCCTTGGGAGGAGGGGGGGGGGGGGGGGGGGGGGGGGGGGGAGGGAGTAGGTTATTTGGAAGCTATCTGACAAACACAAAGCGACGATGTTTTCGTTCTCGTTTCACAGGCGCGTCGTAGACACCGAGGAACCTCTGTCGTCGCGAAGTCAATATCATCGCGCATGCAAATTGCGCGCCCAATTTAGCGAGGGCGACGACGCAAACTGCACCCTCCCTCGGAGCAGCGCGACTTCCAGAGAGTGACAGACGTGGACTGGTCAACAAGCTAGGGAATTCTGGCGATCGTCCTCGCGCCAAAGGGCTCGGCCAATTCATTTCCTCGTCATCACCGCTTTCCACCAACGACCCCGCCGACACACGACGCCCTCTCTCGCGTCCATTGAATAATAATGGCTTATGTAGCCGGGTCGTGTGAGGTCGGCCGTTCGCACATCCTGCCAGCCGAGACGGCGGCCGTTTGATTGTCGGCCGTAGTCAGCCGGCGGCTTGTATGTACGCGTCTCCTTAATGCGGACAGATAGAGAAGTCTTGCTTGCCCCACCGCCCCCCCCCCTCCCCCCCCCCCCCTCTGCATCGTTGAGCGGCCGATTCGTCCATTCCTAAGCTGGCTTGGCAGCTCTTTTCTTGGGCGAAGGCGACACAACGACACAAGAAGGCCAGTCAGTCTGCTAAAGACGTGCCGATAAATTGGGGAAGAGAAGGAGGAGCGAAGGAAGCTCACTTGCACTGTATAGTAGAGCAAGTAGGGAACCCTGCTCGTGAAGGCATTGGACCACTCTTCCTATCAGAATGGGTGGGCGGAACGCACTCCCACACTGATGGGGCGAATTGGCAGCTAGGACATCACGGCCGTTCTTTATTCGAGGAAATTACGGCCTCGGACCGGCATTGCACCGAAAATGGCAGAGAATTTCCGGCTGATCGCGGAGTCGTTGTTTCGTTTCTTCATCACCCTATTGATTCAGGGTAGAACAGGTTCTACGAAGCAAACACTGAATATGAGAGGCGGAAGGGTGGGGGGGGGGGGGCGTCGTGGGACGGGGTCGTAGTCGCCGTCGCCGTCGATCGGTTCCAAGACCATCGTCGTCGTTTCCAAGCGGAGGAAAGGACACAACCAATCGTTGCGGAATTTTGCGTAGCATTAATTGATCATCGGCAGAGTCCTGTGCTCATTCTGCATCACATGGAAAGAAGCGGTACAAGCCGGAGCTTAGCCCGTTAGGATTAGACGCGAGATTGCACTTTCTCCTACAATGTACGACCTATACACCCCGAGCAATCGGTCATCTGGCTACAAAGCTGCATTGAGCTCATTTGTAGCAAATATCCACGCCAAATTTTGTTGCTGCGCCCGCCAAACGGATTATTTTAGACAGATTTCAAAATTTCAAAATTAGGCGGGATTCAGAGTACCGCCTATTACAGTCTCAGGCGTCAAATTGCACATTCAATGAACGACTGTCTGCGGCCAGCCGTCGACAACTTTTCCTAATCGCAGATTCATGATGCGTGAGCTGAGCTGAAGAGGCGCTGCGAGGTCGAACTGTCGCCTCGAGTGTCCGTGGAGTCGCTGTAGGCCCGTCTGGAGCTGTTGAATCTGGGCAGCTGAAGTCGTACGGCTACAATGTGATCGCCGACAACTTTCACGAGAGCCGTCTCGTCGGGAGGATTTCCAACAAGCACGAAAGCGAGTTCCGCGGAGCCATGGTCACCCACTTCGCAAAGAAACACTGATGGAACAGACAAGGGGGCGTTTGCGAATTCGTTTGACAGTTGCATGTATGTATGGTAGGGATTCATTCCATGTCGTTCTCCATTGCTAGGCTACGCATTGCTATTTTGGCAGCCCTCCCGGTTCAATCTGTTTGATTGTTGTCGGATTTGGTCGTATGTCGTACGGATTTGGTCGTACGTATATCGTAGGCGCAGACACTCGAACGATTCATTCGCGAATACACCATTTTCGTTTCTAAAAGGAGAGAATCCGACAATTCATTTCTGATTACGCGTCATTGAAACGCTTTCGCGTTTGAAGATGAATTCGTGCGAACTTCCTGGCACGGCAAAGCAAGTTTCCCACTAACCTGCTGACATATGTACCTAAACATACCCTATCTGTCCTCCATCGCAGACTTATTAGTATTCTACAAACTATTTCGTTGGTGACGAGACGAGAACATGGCAGGTGTTTGGCTGCACTGAAAGAACTGAATGAAAAGAAGTTCAAGAAAAAGGCTGGCACGAACGGACGAACAGGTCACACGCACGTTGACATCACTCGTGCGTTCTTTGTCTTTCAGACGATAAATAGGTAGGTACAGGTTGGCCTAGACCCAAGGTGCAATTTGAGCCCAAAGCATTAAGTGGGTAGCGTCGACAGATTATTTGCAGCTGATGTCGATGTACTCCCGCCAGCAAACATAATATGTAGTTTGCCGTCTCACTCACTATTGCCCTCTCAAGTGACACAAATCTGACGCTATGTATGTGTGAGCTCAAGCATGTTTGGTAGACTCAATGGTGGAATATGGATAACAGGTTTTGGCTTGGAGCGCAAAACATACATAACACCTGTCAGCTGCCACTGAGCCCCCGAGGCCCCACAATGACACGAACGGCCTCTTGAGAAGCCGCCGAAAAGACTAGCGGCTCATTGCTATTCCATCGAACGCAAACTTTATCGACCGAAAGAGGAGAGGCGGAGGAGACGCCACCCCCTCGTCCCTTCTAGGGCAGAGCGGGGGGGGGGGGGGTTAGCAAATTTGCTGTTCCATTTCTGCCTGTGGCGGCACCGCCTAGAAGGCGGGGGGGGGGGGGAGTGGGAGGCCGCCGGCGGCGGCAGCCGTGCCGGTCAATATTCTATTAGGGGGGCGCGCCGAGGGCCGCCTCTGTCAGCTCCGCGCGACAATTTTCTTCACGTTGCTGCCCGTTGCTGCTGCTTCTGCTTCTCTCTGCGCACTCCATACTATACGCACTAGACCACTCTCCTCGCCTGGTAGTAGAATACGGCTCTGGGAGTCTGAGACGCCAGAACCAGAGGAGAACGACAGGAAGAAGAAGCGAGTCTCTGACCGAGTGTTTGCAGAGGCTCCCGCGGGCTTTGCCTTCTCCGTCTGTTCCCGCCGAACGCGACGTCGACGAACGGACGACGATCGAGGCGGTTTGTGTTACGACACCCCCACAAAGAATGTGTATTTCGTCTTTTTGCGTTTTTATTAGCAGCCCCTGAAGCCTCTTGGCGCACCCAGTTGGCTTCCATTGCGCTGCTCCGACGGGAGTGCGCAGCGTGATTACGGTATGTATATGGGCGACCTTAATTACATCCAAAGCACTCGAGGGAGAGTTGCGAGGCTCCGCGTGACTCGGCCCTTGACACAAAACCCCTGAGAGCTCGCGCTTAAGACGTCCATAGGGGCTCCATTAGGCGAGGAAGGAGGAAAGGGCTTTGTTCACAGATTCCCTCTCATAGTTGCAAGAAGCTCGTCTCCCCCCCCCCCCCCCCCCTTTCTCTCTGTTGAGTGCGCCCCCCCCCCTTCTACAGTGTCCTTCCTCTCCCTATCAGTTGCTATGGTTATGAAGGCTACAAATCAAGACCGCCTCTCGAATCATTCCTAAGCTGGGTTCGCATGGGAGACCTTGCAGGATAGGAGAACAGAAGGTCGGTTAAAGGGGGGACAGGCAGGTGCTTCCATTCCAGCGATAGAGGTGTCGCTCGGCGCGTGTTGTGCCACCGGTTTGCGTCGACGACGACGCGCCACACGCGAGCCGGAAGGGGGCACATGAGAGCCCCGTGGCCGCTTTCCCACACGCGCCGCTGACGTGAGAGCTGCGTGGCTGCGGGTCGCCAGTCCCCCATTGCCCGACCGGCCGATTCCGTCGTCGTCGTCTACTGCGGCCGTTCCTGCGTCGACCCCGATGCCGAAGATTTGCTGGTTCCCCTCTTTCGTCTTCTTTTGTGCTGCTAATTCCGCAGTAGTTGGACTCGAAAGGCAAAGGCAAAGCGTCCGCCCTCTCCCCCCAATAGCTTGAGTCCCTCTGGCCGCTCCGCTGAAGCCTACATGGGATCGGGGGCGTCGAACGAGAAGGAGAAGGGTGGAGGAGGCGGGGCCCCAGCGCCGGCGGAAGCCGCGCCGCCGCAGACGGACAGCCGGCTGCCCTACCAGAACTTCAGGGAACTGTACACGCTGAAGAACTTCTGGAAGACCATCAAGAGGAACGAGGCTGACTGCGCCAAGACCATGCTCTTCAAGTGGGTGGACGAACTTTCCTGACTCACTCATTTGAACTTGAAAGGAGTTTGAAAGTGGGCCTTGTTGGGTTGCTCTACTCGACAGGGAGCCGGCAATGCACGCTTTCTGTTGAAGCAGAGTGTTTTCGAATGCCGAGTGATCATTTTAGTCCTCAATTTTTGCTGGCTTGTTAAACGAATGTTTCCCGGACGATAGAATTCACTCACGGCAAACTGAAGGATATTATGTGGACTCCTTGACTGCCACTGATGTAGGAAAGTGCAAGGAACTACGTCAGTTTAACGCGGTGTGCATCGCGCCCAGTGAAAGTCCACCAAATCAACTCAACGCTGATTGGGTGGTTCACCTAGGAACCAATCAGCGTTGATTTGACAGCGGCAAATGCCGCCTACTTTGGTGGACTTTCACTGGGCGCGATGCACACCGCGTTAAGAAACAGGCAAAATTTGCATATTTCTTTAAACCCATCGCAAATTGCGTGCAGCTAGCTAATGAAACCTATTGCTACTGGCATTATACGTCAGAGTATTGTCTATTGAATGCAACAAACCCCGCCAAAACTCGAACCGTACCGAATGATATTCAAATTCAAAGTTGATGCTTTTCCTTAGAAACGCCCTGAGCCGCCAAACATTTCGTTATCGAACAAGTGGCTGGTGCACAGGGGTCGTCACTCGACGTCACTTCACTAGTGCCTTCGTCCTTTCAGATACCTGTCCGCCAACCCGGAGCACGCGTCCAAGTACGCCAAGCTGAAAGGCCTTGACGTCTCCAGTGCCAGCGTTCGCGAGAACAAGACCTTCGAGACGGTCGCCATGGCTTACCTTCAGGTGCAGAATACAACACAGAGTGTCTGGCATGACCGTAAACCGCCAAATAGAGGTGCACGTCCAAATTATGGTGCACGTCCAAATAGTGGTGCTCGCATTACTATTTTGGGCCCAGTCTAGCCCCCTTAGCAAAAATTTTTGTGCGAGTAAGCTGCTCGACATCTTACGCAACTGCTTTGTGTTCGTAATAGGCACATTCTTGACTTAGTATCCAGCTGAAACGGTAGGCAGTAAGAACTTTCTGGACATATCAGCTCATGGTCTGAAGTTATAAGCCTGGTCAACAACAGGTTGAACTAACAGTGGTGCACGTCCAATTATGTAGGTAGTGGTACGTGGTACAGCAAGGTTGAAATATAGTGGCGCGCACCAGTATTCGGCGGTTTACGATACACTGAGAAGCGCCCAAGTTGCCTTCTCTCTCCTCAGGTGTTCGACAACGTGATCTCTTCCGTGGAGGCGAATCCGTCCGACGCTTCCGAAGCCTGCAACAAGCTGATGGCCGTGGGCAAGACACACAAGAAGGTCGCCGGCATGGACAGCGGCACATTCCAAGTTGGTTGGCTTTGAGTAGTTGTAAGTTGCACCGACGAAGCGTTTCATCGCATGCATAAACCGGCGTCGCACTAAGTTAGGTTCACTCGATGTCTTTGTACGCTTCTGCGATCGATCTGAAAACCGCTGTTGGGCCACTTCGTTGGCCGACGTGAGAGCTTTCCAGCTGTTTCAGCTGCTGGAGGAGCCCTTTCTCCACATGGTCTCAGACGTGATGCAGGACCGCTACAACGACAAGGCGGAGAACCTCTTCAGAAAGTTCTTTCAGTTCTGCCTCAAGTATCTCACCGAAGGATACAACGCTTGAATGGGAGAGAGTGACACTACTAATGACGCTCTCAAATTCTGTGGACTGGCTCCCGTCTGGAATTGGTTTTGAAGTGGCCCGCGGACTACGCCGGACGGACGCTGGCTTTCCAGTGAAATTGTCTAATTCGTTACAGTACTTTCGACTGTGTGGGTGTGGGTCGCATGCAGCGCCAGCGGCCTCAGCAACTTGCCGGTGTGGGGTGGCCCAAATGTTGATATTTTGCACCATTGTGATGATTGAGATGACAGTGTTCATAGCGGAATGTCTGTGCTAAGTCGTGTTCGATGTTTGATCAGATTCGATGGATTTGCTACATAGCGTCTTGTTCATTCTGTGATCGACAAAACTGCTTCATGGTTCGCCCTCTCCTGGCAGGTCAGGGGTTTTGTTGTCTCGTCGTATTGTTCACTTTCCCTTACAAAGACAGTAAACCAGCCGTTCGCTGGGCTGGGCGTCGGCACGGCATGCAGTGTTCTGCCAGCTATTTGTAACATGACAGCAGAGCAATGATAGTCCGGACGTGGGCAAAAGCAGACAGAAATACTAAGAGCGAGTGCCACATACATACCAGTATGAATCTGACCGCCACACCAGACTGGAGACAATAGAATGATCGTAATCTTGTGCCCATTTACCTTTTCCATGAAACATCCTGTCATGCTACGCAGCGGCCGACGTTTAGTTTGGCCATCAGTTTTGCGGCAATTGACCAGCGATTCTAGAAGTGCCGATCCTATCGACACGAGCTCCAGCAGCGCAGACTAAGTAGCCAGCACGCGACTATGGCATCTGGCAGCCAAGAAATAAGTACTACCTTGTGAAGAAGGCGCGATGCATAGAATGAGTGCCAAAGGAGACGCTGAGACTTGCGATGATGATGTTGTAGCTCAGCGCAACAAATCAAGCATGGAGAGTTTGCACTAAAGACTAAAACCGGGATGTTGGCACGACCAAACAGTTACACGTACTTTGTCTGGTAATGTGGTCTTGAAACGCTTTCTTTGCCTCGGTTTTCGACGCTGACAGGAACCTTCTGTGTAGGTGTCCACCAGAAAGAGGGCGGCGGAAGGGCACCGTTTCCGAAACAACCATCGGACAGCTCGTTTTCGCTTCACCATCGTCCCAATCCATCAGACGCGCATAAATGTTTCAAATCAGCGCCGTTAAGCCGAGGCACTCGCAGGAGGACAATTTCCATTTTGACCTTCTTCGCAAACCTTGTCTTGGGTCGTTTTCCCTCGCTTCGCTCTGTTTCGATTCCAAATTCCAGTTTGTATTCTGTGAGAGGCAAAAGATGGTGATCCACCAAAACGACACATGTCTGGACACGACGGAGCCGGCGGTGGAGAGCTCTCTGCGTCAGTACTTCGTGTCGAAGGGAGTGATCTGCCTGCTGGGAGTAGGCGGCAACCTCTGCTCATTGGCCGTCTTCTCCAGACGACAGATGGCCGGCAACTCCATCAACTATCTGATGGCGGCGCTCGCCTGCCTCGACCTTCTTTACTGTGCCATCGTGAGAGCTCATTTGCGGTTACGTAACGGTCTCTCGATTCCACCAGGCCGCTATACAGACGCCGCGAAACGCTTTCCCCTTACTCTATCCATCTCTCAGGGTCTGTTGGCCATCGCTCTGCCGGGTTACTTCATCTTC
>JASAMZ010010380.1:0-28493 GCA_030248115.1 Linhomoeus sp. GSCO2_2
TACGCACACGCGCGGTCGTGTAAACTCCCCCTCTCTACTCGTGTACGTAGAAGGCGCGCCCCTGGAAGTAGTGTGCGACACGGGAGCAACAACGGGAATCATGATCCCCCTTACTACCTTCCGCGCAGTGCTATCGTCGGCTCTCTCTAAGGAGACGTGGCGTCAGAAGTTCCAGACGATGGGCAACCGTGGTGGCATTCGGCAGTGTGACGGCGGTCGTTTGAAGAATGTGGCGTCTGCGTGGGTGGAAGTCACTTGTCACGGCCGTTCAGCGCTAACCGAGTTGCGCATCATAGACATGCCAGCAGAGATGGGCACTCTAATGGGCATGCAGGCGCTCTACAATCTGGGCTTCCAAATGTTGTCTCCGAGGGGGGTGCCTCTCATCGTACCAGCCTTAACCGAGGGCGCGGCAGGCGGTGGGCGACAGCTGCTAACGGACAGTCAGCAGAAGGCGACGGCGCCGGCGGCGGCGCTAAAGCTACCAGACGGCTCGGAGTTTGGAGGGCAAACCGGGGTGGCTCTAACGGAGAAGGCAGCTCCGACGCCAACGGCAGTGTCGCAGCAGCGTGTCGCTTACGCATTCGAGCGCGAGGCGAGCAAGCCTCAACACATTACGCCGCCCCCTACGACCATGCTTTCTCCCGTGCCCGCGTATCCCCTTAAGCCCCGCACGGTCACTTCGTGCCGCCGTGTGACTACTCGCGCGCAAGCAGCTGCGGAAAAAAATCAGCAATCGTCGTCGGGTGCGACTGCAGCGCCCCCTGTCGACGACGCGATCGCAGCGCTTTTCATCAACAGTTCGACCGACAGCGCAACGGCGGTGCCCACTACCGATAGCACGAGCGCAGCGCATCCGATCGCCGACGTGAGCGCAGCGCCTCCCTTATCGACGGAACGACCGCCTATCGATGGAACGACCGCCGCGATCCCTATCGCCGATGCAAGTGTTGTGCACTCTATCGCCGGCGCGAGCGCAAAGCACCCTGTCGACGCCGCGACGGCAGCGCCCCCTGCCGGCGACGTAGAGAAACTGTCGGACGAGCTGCCCCAACCCAAAAGCGACGATTCCGCACCTCCGCCTGCTTCGAGTGTTGAGCCGCCGCCGCACGGCATTGTCATTCGGCAGGAAGGCACCACTGAAGCAGAATCGGCGGAGAAGAATTGGGCCGTCCACGTCCATGAGTGGGAACACAACGGCGACCTGGAAAGAATTCGAGAAGCGCAGCGCTTAGATCCCGCGTTGGCCAAAATTATCGATCAATTAGCCGTCGGCCCTGTATGCACCTCCACACGCGATTACTATCTGCAGCAGGGCGTGCTCTATGTCCACTCGAAAACTGGCGACAAGCTAGTAGTGCCTAAGCAGGAGCGCTACACGCTGATCAAAGAGGCACATTCTAGTCTGACCAGTGGCCACTTCAGTCCTGGAAAGTGCTTAAGACGGCTGCAGCGGCGCTATTATTGGCCGGGGCTCGAGTCGGACATTTGGAAGCACTTGCGAGCGTGCGTGACGTGCGCTGCGCGCCAAGGACGCCATCAGCAGGAATCGGCCAGCCGCCTGCAGCGAGACGCCGTCGTTCGTCGTGTGATCGACAGTGGTGCGTCGTGCGGGTCTCCGCTGTGTGAGCGCAGTTTGGCCGAATTGCTATTCGACGCCCCAGCGCAGTACAACCACCTACAGTACTGCCACTGCGGCGACGATGACTGCGAGAAAAGCGACAATTGCCTTCCCCACTCAGACGGCAGCGCGGCGGCGAGCTCGCGTAGTTTCCAAGCCTACCACCGCAAGCTCCAAGCGCCTACGCTGCTCTCCACCGCACCACCGATTTCGCGCTTCCTGCCCTTGGTGCCTCTGACGACCTCTCAGAGTGTTGTCCAGACTCCCCCTGACCGCACGCTGTTAGCCATTCGGTCCAGGCGTAGTGTGAGTCGAGGCAGCCATAACAACGGAGTAGGAAGGCGCAGCTCTAGCCCTAGTGACGGCGCTCCCATTAGCCAAGTGAAAGAACCTTCCCCCGCGAGTCCCCTCAGCACAGTGTCTGCCCCAGCGGAGGAAGAGGAGGATCCCAACCTGGAGGAGGAAGATAACCCCAGCATCTACCCCAGCCCCTTTTCCCGAGGAGTCTAGCAGCCCGGGGTCCGGTCTCAACAGAGGGGGAGGAAGTTGTTGGCAGGATACCTACCAAGCCTCTCCACCAAGCCTCTCCACCTGGTCTGCATCTTTCTGTGTTTCTTTCCTTCTTTGAGTTCCTTTGGGTTCTTTGGGTTGTGTTTTGGCTGTTTGAGGTGGTACATACATATAAATACTGTGTACGTTGTGCGTACTGCTTCTTCTGCTCGTGTCTCCCCTTTACTTCAGCCACCACGACGAACGGTACCTCTCTCGTGATCCCTTCCTGTTCTCGTGGCGCTCTCTATCCCTACTTCTCCCAAGTTCGAATGGCCGCCAGACTTCCCTGCACTACCCCTGCTCATCCCAGAAGACTCTTACGGCGATTGCCATCGACTTAGTCTTCTGTGAACTGTCTACTGTACTTATAATTGCTCTAGAATCACCTGATCCCTTGATTCTTGGATCTGTCTGGCGACGCCTGTGAGCCGTGTGGCAGTTCGTGTGTCCGACCGACGTAAAGTGAAGTCCCTTTTGTCCCTCTCCGCCCTTGCTTGTGTGTGTTTGGCCCGGTAGGCCAGTAAAGTGTTTATTCGCAACCAAGCGCCAAACTACAACGGCTTTCAAGCAAGCGATCGACGGAAGCTTCTCCGAACGGCGATTTCTTCGAGCAGGGAGGCGTATATTGCTTTGTTGCTTCATTGGAGTATTGCTAGCTGTGCGTAGGACCAGTCGGGCCAGGGGCCTGTCACCAGTATTCTGGGCTGGGTATCAAAGGGCGACGACGACGGCGAGCGCCCGCTCAGTACCGCCGTTTGACGTCTTCATCACGTTCGTTGGAGGCTCTAAGAAGCAGGGAGCTCGGTTGCATCACAGTCACAATCGTCTTCTCCGTTGGCGGCATGCGGCCGCGCAGCTGCTTCTCCCGCCGCTTCCAGATCTCGTTGGCGTTCACCGCTGTCGCCGAGCAACACACTTGCTCTTTTGTGGTCTGGATCCTGAATCGGTCGGCCGAGTTAGACAGCGTGCCGCCGGACTGTAGGTAGAGTGATTTGCAGCGAGCAGCTTTCACCCGCGTCGAGTATGCGTTTGGACGTCTTGGACAGCTACGTATCTGGACGAGGAGGAGGAGCCTGGGTGGACGAACAACTGTACTGTCGGATTTAGACGGCGAGAATGTAGCGTCTATACTGTATGTACTGGCAGCGTTGCAGTATGTATGTATTTGTGGTATTGTACTGCTAGCGTTGCAGCCGACGCTGGACGAGAAAGTTGATCCTCTTGGCGAACAGTGTGGCTTGCAAATCATCAATGGGGGGGGGGGGCAATCGACGTTGTCACTGCTGTCTTCAGATGCGGTGCAGCGCACCGCAGATCGGCCGAATGAAGTTCCGAGCAGTGGCTTCTCTATCAGCGTGATTGGCAGGGACGCGGAAATTTGCCTTGTAAATGCCGATAGATTTGCACATCGAGACGACGACGACGACGACGACGACGACGACGACGACGACGACGACGACGACGACGACGACGACGACGACGACGACGACGACGACGACGACGACGACGACGACGACGACGACGACGACGACGACGACGACGACGACGACGACGACGACGACGACGACGACGACGACGACGACGACGACGACGGCGGCGGCGGCGGCGGCGGCGGCGGCGGCGGCGGCGGCGGCGGCGGCGGCGGCGGCGGCGGCGACGGCGGCGGCGGCGCCGCCGGCGTCGGCGGCGGCGGCGGCGGCGGCGGCGGCGGCGGCGACGACGACGACGACGACGACGACGACGGCGGCGGCGGCGGCGGCGGCGGCGACGACGACGACGACGACGACGACGACGACGACGTGTGCACGTACAGTGTGTGTTCTCTTCAGTTCTCAGGTGCTGTGATTCTTCTGGAAATGCTGGAGAAGGCCGTCTTCTACTCCGCCGGCCTATCCGTCAACTCTACCGCCGGACGGTCTGTTGACGGCGCCATTCAGGTGCGTCAGAGTTTATGTAAAATCTTGCCAATCTCTAAGACTTGTCACTCCTTCATTCACTCAGTTGACGGAGGTCGTGTCGTGCGTGAATCGGACTATGGCCCGAATGCAGAACATCATCGTGCCAGTGGACTTTGGAGTGGTGAAACCCAGACTGGGACAGACACTACATCAGGTGGTGGTGGTGGGAGTGGGCTTTGTCCTACTTCATCCTCAGCTCCATCGACGCCATCGCCAGAGTCTCCAAGGTGTGAGAGTTGTTGCTCGGACGTGTGGAACTAACTTGCGCGCCTGTGTAGTGAGCGTCCTAGTCAAGTCAGGCGGTTCTGCGTCAGTGAGCTTCTTGCGCCAATTCTCTGAACAGCCTGTGCGAAGTGACGCTTCGCAGACGCTCGGCGATGTTGCTTCCGTGCGCCGCGATTTACCATTGGTGTCGTTGCAGAGCGAAGCAAAGGCAGCTAGCAACATTGCCTTTTGTCCTCTGGGAAGTGGCCATCTTCTACTGGGTCTTCTCCTCTCTGACGAGCACTGTGCGCGCTCTGCACCTGCGCAGGAACGAGCTCAAGCTGGCCATGTATCGCCACTTCACCAACACCCTAATCTTCGCTGTTGTCAGCGTTCGTTGGTGCGTGCACAACTAAGACTCGCTAGTTCTTGGACCGGAGGTACTTGCTTACAATTGGGCACTCGTGTTCTTTCGTGTGACCTGTCTGCAAATTCGCACAGTGTAGTTCAGTGTTTTTCATTCACGATTGTCTGTGCTGTGCGTTTTGTGGTTTCGTTGTGGCAGTTACACAAGTTGATACCTGCGTGCGTTGCTGCGACTACTGTACTGTACCTTGCAGTCGTGCTGACAGTCGCACGCAGCGTGTAGTATGACCGGTCAATTTCACATCCAACGAACTAGGCGTTGTGCATAGTGGTCGCTCTAGGCTTGGTGCATCTCGTCGGGATCGATACGCTTTCTACAGGGTGGCCCAGCGAAAACTGACCGACTTTGTTGGCTAATATCTCTTGCGTGTGCTGGCCGATTTGGCTCAAATTTTCAACGAATGTAGTACCTAAACTAACTTAAAGATGTGCCTAGTTACAGCGGTTTTGATTCGCCAACGCGTGAGATTGAACGAGCAACACAACGATCAGCCACTTTTTAGGTGGCCGCTGCTCAGTGTGATGCGCTAATGAATCAGGATTTCTCCTAAGCTCGCAGCAATTGTTGAACAGTTTATTTTCTATGGTATGTCAAAATTTCAGCTGGCTGGATTGATTTTGACAAAAGATACAGTCGTTTTCGTTGAAGATACCGCGGCATTTGTGGAGCAATGGATCAACTTTGGCACCTTGTAACTAAGGCTAGAAAGGTCGTAGGGGCATGAGACAAAAACTAGGATACTCGGGATGACTTACTTTGTGACATATTCAAGGCTCGGGAAAATCAAAAACTTCTGAAAAATCGCGTTAAATTCAGCGTCGATTGTCTGGTGAAGCGTCTCGTTAATCTTGTCACCTTGTCACATCATTGCACTAGTTGCAAAGTTGAAAATTTGCACATCTTTAAGTTAGTTTATGTACTACATTCGTTGCAAATTTGAGCCAAATTTGCCAAAGCACGCAAGAAATATAAGCCAACAAAGTTGGTCACATTTCGGTGGGCCACCCTGTATGTAGGCACTGTGCTGTTTGTTTGCGACTGAAAACAATTGGGACGTGCATAATGCAGAAGTTGGAAGCACACGGTGGCCAGTTAGCGGGAGTTGTTTGTGTCAATTGAAAACCGATGGAAGTGTTCTCAAATTGCTTACGACTACAACATCTATAGCGAATGATAGTACGGTCGCCTTCCAATGAGAACAGTCAATGCAATCAATTGGTCCTCTTCCCGCCGCGGATGAACAGAAGCGAGCGAAATACCACTCGACTATCGCAATCACAGCGGCCAAGAGTATACATATCCCTGCGCAGAACAGAAGGAAACAACCAGTCACGTTGCTCAGACCCAATGGCACCGCTGGGACGCCTTCGTTTCCAGATCTTAGTTCGCATCTCACCCGTCGTCTCGTCAGTGCCTTTTGTGCAGCTGAAACTGAAGTCATTGTCAAGAAATCAAGTGTTCATATAATGCAAAAGCACAGCAGCCCTCTTTCTGAGAGTATCCGAAGAGCAACGAAAGTGCCCTATCCAATCTGCCAGTCATGTTAAAGGGCAATCCTCTTCTCGTGATAACAGTTAGTTGCAGCCGAAACTACCAAAACAGTTCGGCACAGCTTGCCGCTGTTGTAGGTAGTTGTTGTTGTTGTAGCCTTCCGAAGAAGGAGAAGGGTGAGGCCTCGTCTGTTGGTGTCCAGAGGTCGTCGTCTGCCCACCCCTCAGGGGCCCCAGGGGGTCAGTCCTGGCCCAGGCAGGCGCGTATCCCTCTGGGAGGCCTCTAGATGGCCCTTTGACCCCCAGAATTCTCCGGGGGAGAGTTCCCCGTAGTCTGCGACTTGTCATCGCAAGTTCACCGGGTCCACCGCGGGAACATGGGTAGGTTGGGGACTGGCCAGGGCCCGGGTGCAGCAATTTATAGTCCGGGCTCCTTCGCCAAATTAATGGTAGGCAACCCCGCTGCGGACCCCCCACCCACATGGGCCCCCGCTGTTGTAGTAAAAGGACCACCCGGCAATTCATGGAAGGATATTCAAAATATAACAGTGAGTGGAACACAAGCGATAGGAAAGAAATATAAGTGTAGAAGCAGTGTCAAAAGGACGAAGATGAGACCGGCGTCGGTGGAGGGGCAGCAGCCGAAGAGGGCGCAAAGGAGACGACGGACCAAGTCGGTACACCTGCCACCAAGGGAAGCGCCGCCGCTACGACTTCGCGGAAGCGCCACAGCCATCGCGGACGACGACGACGGACGGAGAAGGCGACGGCGAGAGCGACTGCGCCCCACCGATGAGACGAGGAGGAGAGAAGGCGACGATTGGGAAAGGAGAGAAGAGGCCGCTGTCACCTCTGCAGCCAACGACAGCGAGCGAAGGCGACGTCGACAGCGCCCTCTTGCGACAGCAGCAGCCGCGGCCTCGACAAGCTCGGGAATCGTTCCAGCGCCCCTGCAGCCACCGCAGCCCATAGGACCGCCGCTACCGCTGCAGAGGTCGGCGAACGTTGGGGCGGTCATTTCATCGTTGGGACGATGAAATACTTGCTTACCTGCGACGGCGAACAATAATCGAATGACGGTCGGTGGCGCCAATTCTCAAAGTGGCACCTATGTACTCTTTCTTGGGTAGGGTATTAAGCGGTCAAATCAGAATCAAACGGGCGGTCAAACAAACCAGTATTCTGGGCTGGGTATCAAAGGGCGACGACGACGGCGAGCGCCCGCTCAGTACCGCCGTTTGACGTCTTCATCACGTTCGTTGGAGGCTCTAAGAAGCAGGGAGCTCGGTTGCATCACAGTCACAATCGTCTTCTCCGTTGGCGGCATGCGGCCGCGCAGCTGCTTCTCCCGCCGCTTCCAGATCTCGTTGGCGTTCACCGCTGTCGCCGAGCAACACACTTGCTCTTTTGTGGTCTGGATCCTGAATCGGTCGGCCGAGTTAGACAGCGTGCCGCCGGACTGTAGGTAGAGTGATTTGCAGCGAGCAGCTTTCACCCGCGTCGAGTATGCGTTTGGACGTCTTGGACAGCTACGTATCTGGACGAGGAGGAGCCTGGGTGGACGAACAACTGTACTGTCGGATTTAGACGGCGAGAATGTAGCGTCTATACTGTATGTACTGGCAGCGTTGCAGTATGTGTGTATTTGTGGTATTGTACTGCCAGCGTTGCAGCCTACGCTGGACGAGAAAGTTGATCCTCTTGGCGAACAGTGTGGCTTGCAAATCATCAATGGGGGGGGGGCAATCGACGTTGTCACTGCTGTCTTCAGATGCGGTGCAGCGCACCGCAGATCGGCCGAATGAAGTTCCGAGCAGTGGCTTCTCTATCAGCGTGATTGGCAGGGACGCGGAAATTTGCCTTGTAAATGCCGATAGATTTGCACATCGAGACGACGACGACGACGACGACGACGACGACGACGACGACGACGACGACGACGACGACGACGACGACGACGACGACGACGACGACGACGACGACGACGACGACGACGACGACGAGGCGGCGGCGGCGGCGGCGGCGGCGGCGGCGGCGGCGGCGACGTCGGCGGCGGCGGCGGCGGCGGCGGCGGCGGCGGCGGCGGCGGCGACGACGACGACGACGACGACGACGACGACGACGGCGGCGGCGGCGGCGGCGGCGGCGGCGGCGGCGGCGACGACGACGACGACGACGACGACGACGACGACGACGACGACGACGGCGGCGGCGGCGGCGGCGGCGGCGGCGGCGGCGGCGGCGGCGGCGGCGACGACGACGACGACGACGACGACGACGACGACGACGACGACGGCGGCGGCGGCGGCGGCGGCGGCGGCGGCGGCGGCGACGACGACGACGACGACGACGACGACGACGACGACGACGACGGCGGCGGCGACGACGACGACGACGACGACGACGACGACGGCGGCGGCGGCGACGACGGCGACGACGACGACGACGACGACGACGACGACGACGACAACAACTCCACAACACAGCACAAAGTGAAATAAACTCGGGTAGTCAACGACAGAGCTTCAACAAAGTGATATGACTTGAAGTAGTCAACGACAGGACTTCCACAAAGTGAAACGACTACAGAAAGCCAACGACATGGCTTCCACAAAGTGAAATGATTTTGGGCAATCGACGACAGCACAAAGTGACATGATTTGAGGTAGTCAACGACAGGACTTCCACAAAGTGATCCGATTTTAGGTAGGTAGTCAACGACAGTGCTGTAAGCATGGCACCATTAGGATGCCATGCGTAGGTGCATACTTCACATTCCATAGGCTCAGTATAAGTAGTCTGCCGTTTGTTAGCCAGTTAGCTTATTCTTAGCTGTGGTTAGAATAAACACCCATTCGGACCATTGCTGGAAGCAGCGCCTATCCGTGAGTCTCTTGACTGTGTTTTATACTTGATAGAGCTTACTGGGGTACGATACGTGTAGTTGGGAAGCCTATCGCGTACCAAACGCGTCCCGGGCTTGGCCGTCAACGGGCCTGACTACAACTGGTGCGTTGACCGGGAACGCTAGTACCGTTCGGGAACGGTTCCTGGGAAACGTAGTAGTTGGAAGGTCTGTTGGCGTTTGAGCGTAAGGGTGGAAGTGCGGCGATAGGTGGCTGGTGGGAATCTCTTTCCTGTGGGTGTGAGTGTTGATCACGATGGAGGATCAGCAGTTAGGAAAGAAGCCGGTGTCCCTCGCTAAGAGACGGACGACGGATGAGATTTTGGTCGATGAGAACGTCGACTATGGTTGGGTGGATCCTTCGGTTCTGGCGGTGAGACAGCAGGTTCCGGAAGAGAAGAAAGTTTCCCAGAAGCTGAATCTGGACGAGAGCGGGCAGGCGCATAGGGTGGAAGACGGCGATCTCGGGGACAGTGATAGGGACAGTGTTTCCTCTGAGCGTGTGGCGGATAGGTCGATTTCTCAGGAACCGGCTCCTCAGATCGTGTCCATGTTCGCGGAGTTGCAGCGTCAGCAGCAGGCAGCCCAGACGGCGATGTTGCAGCAGGTGCTCGACAGGCAGGAACGAGAGCGGCGTGAGGAGCGCGATGCTAGAGAGCGAGAGCTAGAAAGGAAGGAGCAGGCGCAGCGTGCAGAGCTTGAAAGGAAGGAACAGGCGCAGCGTGAGAGAGAGCGCGAGGAACGGACGGCTAGAGATTTGGCGCAGCGGGAACTCGTGCAGCAGATGATGGCTGATAGGGATAGAGATAGAGAGGAGTCGCGCCGTCAGATGGAGGCGATTCTCAATCACTCGCGGGCGCCGCCTGATTCGGCGGGTCCTTTCTCTTCCACAGCGATCGCCGCTGATGGCTTGAATGGGTTGGGTACGGTATTGAACACGCTAGCGTATATCAGGCCGGGTTTGGCTAAGTTCGCGGGTCTAGACAGGGACAATTTCGCCGATTGGTTCGTCGAGTTTGGAATCGCTGTCGAGAATTATCCGCAGGCTGTCAAACGGAAGTACCTGTTGGAGTTGCTGACAGGGGATGCCCTGAAGTTCTTCATGTCCATGTCAGAGGAAGTGAAGGTCGATTATCAACAGGTCGTCGATCGATTGACTACCAACTTCGCTGATAGGAGAACGAGGACGGTCAAGATGGCGTCGCTTTGGGGCAAGCGTCAGCAGAACTACCAGTCGGTGTATCAGTGGCGTTCGATCATGGAGCGGGAGTTCCGGACCGCTGAAAGTGCCACAGTGGTGCCAGAGACAGAGGCTCTCGTGTGTCCTTGCGGTCAAATCTGCCATCGGGAGAATGCCAAGAATAAGGCTCGATACGAATCTTGTCAGGCGTTTGTCGTTCATCAGTCACTTCTGCCAGCGAATCAGGCTTTCCTCGAAGATAATGAGTGGACGGTCGATGGTGTCTTTGCCGCTGCCGCTAAGAAGGAGAGCGAGCGTGAGGTGGAGCAACAGGCCGCTAAGTCGAATTCTGAGAGGGCGCCGCGAGGCCAGCAAAAGACTTCGGGACAGCCGCAGCAGAATGCGCCAGCAGGGCCAGTGTTTCAACCGCCGCCTCCTGAAGAAGCGCGTCATGACAGGATCGGGAATCGTCCTTTGTATCGTGGTTCCGAGTCCGCTCGCGAGTGTTTCCGCTGCCGTCAGAACGGACACGTTGCAGCTGAGTGTCAGAATCGGGTGTGCACTTTCTGCCGTGATAAGGGCTACACGCCGTTTCTTGGTCACACAGACGACCGTTGTTTCAGGCAGGATGCGATCAGGGCGCAAAGGCCTCCCAATCAGCAGTCTCATCCGCCGGCTGAGGCGCAGAATATTCAGTCGTCGCGTTGGGTGAATGAGCCGCCACAAATGCTCGTCTCTCATTCGCAGGTTCCATCTGAGCAGGCTTCGTCTTCGCAGAGGGTCGATTCTCAACCGCCGCCGGTGACACAAGCTGGTTGTCCTCAGGAGTGGGCCGGACAGGCGTTCTCGATGTCGGCTAGAGACTTGTCGGCTTATGAGTTGTGCCAGCTCTCGAAGCAGGAGGACCAGAAGTCGAAATTGATTCCTGCAACGGATTTCCTCTTTGACGATTTGCCGCAAGTCGCGCCCGATTTGAAGCGCCGATTCAAGAATGGGCAGATGAAGAGTCAGGTCGCCGTCCTGGATTCAGGCGCAACCACGACCACTGTCAGCCCTCGGGTCGTTGAGACTTTGCTTCAGAATGGCAGCGCTGATTTGATCGTGCAGGATCAGAGTTTCCCGTTGATTGGTATCGATGGCTCCACTTTCTCGAGTACGGGTTCAGTGAAGCTGAAGGGTGTCTATTGCTCGCGTGAAAACGAAGCGATTCCGTTCGAAGTGACGGCGCCAGTTAGAAGGGACAGAAAAGGACAGAGGGAAAAAAAAAAGAAAAAAAACAAAAACAAAAAAAACAAACAAAAACAAAAAAACACAAAAAAAAAAAAAAAAAAAACAAAAAAAACAAAAAAAAAAACCCCCCAACACACACACCAACAACCCCAGCAAATCAAGATCATAGTGGTATGCACAGAAATGATGAGTGTTAATGGTAACACCAGATTGAGGGCTGTAAACACTCCAAAGTGATACTTATTGGAGAATCTCTGCCCAAGATGAGTTATGTACGTAAAGCATGGGCAATTTTTCATGAATCGTGAAGTACTAAGGAAAATCTCAGTCACAGATCTAGGGGGGGGGGGGCCAGGAGTCCAGCCCCCCCCCCCCTTAGAGCCTCGGACTTTGTAAAAGTGGGTGAGGATGCAGGAGCAGCTTTGTACCTCAAGATCTTTGTGTACGGGTGCCGGCTGGAGACACCTGTTTGGTGGTGAGTTGCTATCAGTTAGGCCAACTCGAAAACCCCCAGTGGGCGCAGAACTGTGTCAACTCTTGCCACTTTTGGGACAATATTTTTATTCCTAACTACCGTAAATACTCTAATAAGCCCCCGGGGGGCTTATTTTTTCAACCTCCTTCTAGGAGGGGGTACTATTGGAGGGTGGGGGCTTATTCGAGGGGGAGTGCTTATTAATTCAACCCCCCTTCCAGTCACCAAATGTACAGAAATTGTACTAATGGCATACCAAACACACCTTCTATAGTCCAAATATTCTTAACATACCACGTACTAAAGGCACATTTATCACTTGTAGTAGTTGTAGTAGTACTATAGTACAGTATTAATGCACACAGTGTACCCTATAGTACACATACAGGTAGTATAGTACATGGGGAGGGGGTACTATTGGAGGCGGGGGGCTTATTATTTTAACCTACCTCTAGTAGGGGGTACTACTGGAGGGTGGGGGCTTATTCGAGGGGGAGGGCTTATTAGAGTATGTATGGTAATTTATAAGAATAAGGAAAACTGAAATAAGTTGAAAGAGGTGCAACAGTTCTGCGCCCATGTGGGTTTTTGAGTTGCCTAACTGATAGCAACTCACCACCAAATGGGCATCTCTGGCTGGTGCCCACACCCGAAGATCTTGAGGTACAAAACTGCGCCCGCGCCCGCATCCACACCCGCTTCTACAAAGTCCCATAGAGCCCGCTATGGAAAATCCTGGATCCACGCCTGGCAAATCTGATGGTGCAAAATGGCAACACTTGTCAACGTCATCACAATGAGTTACTAGTAACTCTGATCTGTACTGGTAGCAAAGTGGGATGAAGGAATAGTGGCTGTGCTTGTCACTCTCTTTGTTCCTTCCCAGGTTACATGTGTAATGGGATACTTCCATTGTTACGATTAATGAACACAGGTTGTATGCTGGCACTCAACTCACCAACTTATTTATCAGACTGACCTACCACTGCATGACATGTCTTCAACAACACATCTGAACCATTCTGTTTATGCACTATCAGCAGCCCAGGGTCATAGTGATATGCACAGAAATAATGAGTGTTAATGGTAACACCAACTTGAGGACTGTAAACACTACAGAGTGCGATTTATTGGAGAATATCTGCCCATAATGTGCCATGTACATCAATTATGGGCAATAATATGAGATTCGCAAAGTACTAAGGAAATGCTGGTGGTACAATGCAGTAACACTTGTCAACATCATCATGATGTGTTACTAGTAACCCTGATCAGTGCAGTCGGAGAAGTGGGATGAAGGAATGGTGGGTGTTTGTCACTCCCTATGTCCCCTCCCAGTTGACAGTTGTAATAGCAACCTCTGCATTGTTATGATTAACGAACGTCTGCGGTATGCTGACGGTCAACTCACCAACTTATTTGTCAGACTGACTTACCATTGCATGACATGTGTTCAAAAACACATCTGAACCATTCTGTTCATGCACTATCAGTGGCCCAGGGTCATAGTGATACATGCACAGAAATGATGAGTGTTAATGGTAACACCAACTTAGGACTGTAAATACTCCAGAGTGTGATTTATTGGAGAATCTCTTCCTGTAAGGTGTCATGTTCATAAATTATGGGCAATAACATGAGAATCGCAACGTGCGAAGGAGAAGCTGGTGGTGCAATGCAGTAACACAGTAACACATGGCAACATCATCATTATGTGTTACTAGTAATGCTCTTCAGTGATGTTGGAGAAGTGGGATGAAGGCACGGTGGGTGTTTGTCACTCACTATGTCCCTTCCTAGGTGACATGTGCAATAGGGGCTTCTGCATTGTTATGATTAACGATCATCTACTGTGTACTGGCACTCAACTCACCAACTTATTTGTTATTCTGACTCACCACTGCATGACACGTGTTCAAAAACACATCTAAACCTTGCTGTTTATGCACTATCAGCAGTCCAGGGTCATAGTGATATGCACAGAAATGATGATTGTTAATGGTAACCCCAACTTGAGGGCTGTAAACACTCCAGAGTGTGATTTATTGGAGAATCTCTTGTGGTGCACTGCAATAACACTTGTCAGCATCATCATGATGTGTTACTAGTAACCCTATCGGTCAGTGCAGTCAGAGAAGTGGGATGAAGGAATGGTGGGTGTTTGTCATCTCTATGTCCCTTCCCAGTTGACATTTGTAATAGTGACCTTATTGCATTGTTATGATTAACAAACATCTACTGTATGCCGACACTCAACTCACCAACTTATTTGTAAGACTGACTTACCTCTGCATATCATGTTTTCAAAAGCACATCTGAACCATTCTGTTTCTGTGCTATCAGAAGCACAGGGGTCACAGATATAGGCATAGAAAGGACATGTGTTAATGGTAACACCAATTTTGTAGGACTGTAGTCCAATAAGACACATCTGCTGGCCTTGCATTGTGAAGAAAAATGTGCGTAAGAGAGAGAAATGTTGCCTAAAAGTCATGGAGCTCTTGAGAGAAATGTTGCCTAAAAGTCATGGAGCTCTAAAAGTCAGAGAGAAATGTTGCCTAAAAGTCAGGAGGTGCATTGAATGTAGAAAGGGTGTGTGTGGTGTGTACTGCTGATATAGGGTCACAATGGTGGAGAATCAGGGTTGCCGACTACATCACACTTTGTTAGTAGTAATGCTGATTAGTGCAGCTGGCAAGACACGAAGACTCATTATCATTCCTCAGAATGATTGCATGCTCCGAACAACAATTTCTGCAACGTATCTCAATATATATATTCGTTTGCATATCATGTTGACATCGATCACAGAGTCGATCACAGAACTGATCATCGTTAATAGTAACAATGATTTTGAGGACAGGGTCCAGTGGCCGCCGGCACACTCTCAAAATGTCATGATGTGTTCTGTGAGAGGCGGCTGACTCCCTTCTTGTGCTTGAGGTAGTCGTCCTTTGCAGTAGAATTGCTGAAAGATACACACATCTAGGTGCACTGAACTCGGTGCAATCACACCCAGTCAACAGGGGCACTGCAATCAATCTGACCGGTACACTACCCGCAGAACGTTTGTTACACTGTGGAAAATGCGGTAATGACATTTCCAACATTTCACCATCATTTCCACCCATAAACTGAACAATAACTTTATTGCTTTGCATTATTTCTAACCCCACTGTCCCGGTATCTACATGAATGAACATGCACAAATGTTGTATAACCACGTAATCCATCCCTACTGACCTATATTGCATTGTTGCAATTGGATTCTACCTGCAAAGGCCGTTACAAATAACGATTGCTACTACAGTGGCATTACAAGTTGATTTTTTCACAAAAATTGCAGTTCTGGCACCTAAGACAGCTACTAGCCGTCTAACCGAACACAAATGAACCCAATTTGACAATAATCTTCCATTTCTGAGAGATCGCATTTTTCCCGAATTGAGCCTATTTCCAATTTGCGATTTGATAGCCCGCCGGACGTTGCGAGGTGTCCGGTGACCGGACACCTGGCCGCCGGACACCTTGTAGGTGTCCGCTCCCTAATCGGTTAGCTTCAATCTTCCTGTCGATATCTTGATAGGCAACGACCTGATGGAGAAAGTCGGAATTGGGCTCTCGAATGGCCAAGGGAAGATGTTTCCGTCGGCTGCCGTGCCTTCATCCTTTGACGCGAATGAGTCGGCCAGCGTTGGTCAGCCAGTTAGGGCTCGGGATCCCAGGAATTGGAGGAGACAGAGGGAGCGCTCGTTCGATAGAGGCTACTGTAGGGACAGTCATCGCCGTTTTCCCGCTTGGCAGCGCAGATCGAATTGGAGCTGGAATCAGACCTCGGGTCAGAACCCATCGAATTGGAACTGGAGAACGCAGCCGCTGATGTCGGATCAGAACGTGGACAGTTTGCGGAACAAGTTTTGGGGGCGTTGTCAGATTCCACCCCCAGGTTCTCATTGGTCCCAGTTCAGAACAGATACTCGCGCGTTTCTGGAGTCCGATTACGGTTCTTATAGGCTGTTCTGATTCGCTTAGGTCAGGTCGCCTGTAGGAGTAGCGTATGCTGGTGGATAGCGCTTATGTCCTGGGTACATGCGCTTCGTCATCTGTCCTGGGAACAGATTGGACGTATTTCTCCCTTGTCCTGGGTACAAGGTCGAGCGGTTAAGGTGCTTGAAGGCTTACTTGAGCTTGCGAGTACTTGGGTGCTTAGCTTGGTTGTCCTGAGAACAGTCGGTTTCTTCTTGAAAGAGGGGAGAGAGGTGAAGGTCGATCAAGTCTTCCGGTCGTCCAGGATCGTCCAGTTCGTTCAAGTTCGATCAAGACATCTGGTCGTTCAAGTTCGCCCAGGTCTACGCGTTCGAGGAAATCAGTGATTGTGATCAGTGATACATGATCGTAGGTTCTAAGCATTAGCGTCACGGCTCATTTGTTTGAATGGGGCGTGTAAGCATGGCACCATTAGGGATGCCATGCATATCTAAGATTCCAGTATCTCGGTATAAGTAGTCTGCCGTTTGTTAGCCAGTTAGCTTATTCTTAGCTGTGGTCAAGAATAAACACCCATTCGGACTACTGCTTGGAACAGCGCCTATCCGTGAGTCTCTTGACTGTTCTTATACTTGATAGAGCTTACTGGGGTACGATACGTGTAGTTGGGAAGTCTATCGCGTACCAAACGCGTCCCGGGCTTGGCCGTCAACGGGCCTGACTACACTGGCCTCATTCGTGAGTGGAAGCGCACGGGCTTCAGATGTGACTGCAGAGAAGTAGGCGTGTGACAATCTGTTGTTATCTCTGCAGTTGCTGAACAAGCTGGCCTCGAAGTCCCATCTGTCCCGGAAGGAGTATTGGCGTCTTCTGGTGGAAATGGCAGTCTCTGACAAACTCTCAGTGGCCTCAGAGATATTCAGGAACTTCTGCCTCATTGAGCAAGAGGATGTTGAAGTGTGTAGAGTTGAGTTTTCGAGCAATGACCATCCGCAACCGTGGGTAATTGCAACCACAGCTTGGTTCCTTTATCAGGGAATGAAACGCTCCCTGCGCCTGTTGCTTCGTCAGGCCGTGGCGCACTGTCCGTCGCTGGAAGATGTGCTGCACTTCACTGATTCCATCCAATCTGAGTGGGACGCCGTCTTTCATAGGTGTGTGAGTTTGGATGCCTGCCATTGCATGCTGATCATTGAACCACGTGTCCCCATTCTTCAGGCCATCACTTGTGCTTGAAGCATTGCGCTACGCCTTCCTGCACAAGAAGCCATTTAGTGGGCAGCTGTTAGTTCATCTTGTGGTCGATTCGACTAGTTCACTGGCTGTTGACAAACTGTCTTCCCATCTGAATATCTACCTGCCACAACTCGTCTATACTATGGACAGAGAGGAGGCAGACAGTTCACACGAAGCCGCCTCAGATGTGTGGTCACTGCTGGCCCAAATTCATGACAACGTGCCAGAAGGCGCCCTCTCAGAGCCAAATTTCTGGGCCAAGTGGATCTTTCGCAGGGGAGAAGGTTAATCATTTCACTACATTACCGCAAATACTCTAATAAGCCCTCCCCCTCAAATAAGCCCCTACCCTCCAATAGTAACCCCTCCTGGAGGGAGGTTGAAATAATAAGCCCCCCCCCCCGCCTCCAATAGTACCCCTTCCCCCCACGTGCTATACTACCTGTATGTGTACTATAGTACTACTATAACTACCATAAGTAATAAATATGCCTTTAGTATGTAGTATGTTAAGAATATTTGATGCATAAGAGGCGTATTTGGTATGCTATTGGTAGTAAAATCTGTGTATTTTTGGTGACTGCAAGGGGGTTAATACGCCCCCCCCCCTTCCAATAACCCCCCACCCTCCAATAGTAGCCCCTGGGGGGGAGGGGAGGTTGAAAAAAATAAGCCCCCCGGGGAGCTTTTGAGAGTATTTTCGGGGGCTTCAGTTTCACTTGGTGGCCCATGGAACACACTTGCCACATTCCAGGCGCCATCAGCGTGGACCAGTGCCTGTCCAAGGCCCTGGACCACCACTGGGAGAGATGCGCCATTGTCAACGGCTACCTGCAGTCTTGTCTAGACCGTTGCGACTTCCCAGCCTTGTCCTCGGCCGTGGACAAGTACAAATCCCTTGTCTCCCTGACCACTGACTATGGACTGGACCTCTTCTCCATTGGACGCCGACTGGTGGCGCCGCTGCTGCAGCTCTCTGACAGAGTCCCGGTGGACAGCTGGACACGTCATCTGTTGGTTCTTGTGGAGGCGGTCACTGAAGCCCACTCCCAGATGGCAGTCACTGAATCGGAGTCCGCTGGTGAGAGGAGAAAGTCACAAGTGGTATCTACGGCGTTATCATGGTCAAGTCTCAACAGTGTTTCAGAGCCTCTGTCACTCTTGTTAATGGGCGCCGCAGTGGGCCTCCAGCGGAGGATGGTTGGAACGGTATCAGAGAAGCGGTCGGGGAGTGCTGTCAGAGAATTCCTGTCGGCCGTTCGCACTCACTCCCATGTGAGAGTTTCAGTCAACTTACTTCCATTCGGCCGCCAGATTTGGCGATGGTAATGAATAGTTTGTCGTCAGTCGTTGCTTTAGAATCTGGCCGTTCCAAGCGAGGTGGCCGAACACATTTTGGGCGCTCCGCTACCAGCGGGAGACTCACTCGTGCGTCAGCAATTGTTGGACTTGGTTCCACACTGTGAGGAGCGGACTTCAGTGGCCTCTGGGACAGTGGTGCCTTCAGAGGGTGTTCAGGTGAGTTGGAAGCCGCTGAGATTAGCATTCTCATATTTGAGCGCTTGGATAGTCAGTCGGTGAAACCTCATTCAGAGAACAGAGCTAGAGAAGCTGGTGAAACGAAAGCAGGCGGCAGACGGCGCGCCAAGACAATTGGCCGATTGGGAAGAGCGCCGCCGCCTTCGCCTTATCAATCGCCTGATACTGCTGTACCTGTGGAAGAAGGTACAGTGTCGCAGGTTTCACACTTAGTGTAATAGCCAACATTGATGTGGTGCGACCATTATCACAATTAGATGGTTTTCGTACGTACTTGTGTCAGCATGACGGTACTCGCTGACGTATCACTGATTCTCTCAGGGCGAGACATCCAAGGCAGCGCAGGCGGCTGTCAAGACGGCTGTCAGACTGGCGATAGACAATGCAGGCTCCCTCACGACGCTTGTGTGCGAGACGCTTCTGCGACGACTGCTTCAAATGGGCGCAGAAGGGCTCCAGAACGCCTTGCACTTCTACCAGATGGCGTGCGTTGCTAATTTGCAACTGCCGCTTGGTTAGTTTTGAGCGGAGCGGCCTGCCTCTGTCCCACACATCACCTGCGTTTCAGCTGTCATGAGACGAGAAATGCCAAGGTACACAATGAGCTTTTGGCCGATCTCTGTCTGAAGTTGGTCTCGGACGGCAGGCCGGCGGGGGAGATCGCTAAGCTGGTCGACAGTCCCAGAGCTCTGGTCCAGAAGCGTGGAAGTGACGTCAAGGACGCGCCACTGGTCGTCAAGAGAATGGCCGAGGTGCTGGAGGCGCTGCTGGAGAAGCATGACACGACAGGGGCCGAGAGACTCCTGAGAACTCTGATTGGCCGACTGGGCGCCAGGCGACACTTCGCCACTACCTCAAAGAGTGAGCGAGCATGGCAAGATATGCAGTGCTTAATTGAGAAAATCCACACCTGGGTCCACTTACGTATCCCCCAGGCGAAACTTCGACGCGGCCCTTCGGTGGCACCTGAAGTGGGTCAAGGGCCAGAAGACGCCGGCAGCAACGGCCGTCGACATTCTGCGTCGCGCGATGGAGCTCAACGACAAGGAAGCATTCGAACAAGGTTGTCAAAGGACGATCCAAGTGAAAGCGTGTTTCAAGATAATAACAAATCCTTGCAGCCTTCGACGCGATCTCCACGGCGGAGGGTGATACACTGGCCAGAGTGGACGTCTGTCTGGCTCTTTTGGAGATGAGTAGACAAAAGGACGCTGCCAGTGTCTTGGGACGCCTGAGTCAACGATCTCAGGTGCGCTAGCGCACTGTGTATAGCTTCGCAATGTGTACCGCCCGTGAAGTCGTATTGCTGTCTTTCAGTGGCCCGAGCAGGTCGAGTCGCCGCCGGTTTGGAGGCGCGTGTCCGTCGTCTTCGACCAGTACGCGGAGAGTGGCAAGGTGGGTACTACACTAATAACTCTGAGGAAGAAGGTGGTAATTTGTATTTCCCCGAATGTTCGATGTTTCAGGTGGCACCCCTTCGGTCTACCTTCTCTTTTCTGACTGAGCATCTGGGGGAGCCGCCGCTCGACTTCTCCTGCGACTATTTCGGCCAACTGATGCGCGCCTGCGGTGAGCGCGCATGCATTCATACATAGTTGGCATTGCTCACAGAATCTACATCGCATACCAATAAGACGTGCACTCGTCCACGTCTGCCATTCCTTCAGTATCCCTTGACGATGTGGACTCTGCTCTGGAGGCCTTTGAACACCTGGGGGAGTATTGCAGTCGTCGCAGAATGGATACTGACTCAGTTGCGCCCAAAATAGAGCTCTGGTGGACGCTCTCAAGAAGGATGGTCTGCCCACAACGCCGGAGCTGCTGCACGGACTCATCACGGCACACGTGGTGGCTGAAGCGCCTCAGGAGCTGGGAGAGCTGCTCTTGGTGCGTGGGTGCGGAGTGTGGAGCGTGCCTTCAGATGTTTCTCCATGCAGTGAGCTGGATGAATTATGGTGCCGTTGATCAATTCGTTGAGACCAGACCAGATCAAGACCACTCTTTGTCTCCTTGAGGTCTACCAGCAGTTGCTGGCCGCTGGGACGTCGCAGCAGCAGCAGCTGTCTCAGACACAGGCGCCCAGCCCCGACTTCTCCATTGTCCTGGGGCACGTCGTCAGAAACGACTTCGTGCAGACGCAGGCCCATCTGGGGAAGCTGCAGAGTTCCTCTGGCGGCCCACTGGCGAAGGAACAGTGGCGCAAACTGGTCAAGCAAGCTGCTTTCGCCGGACACGAGCAGTTGGCGAGATGGGTGCGCGATCTGTCATCATAACTAGCTTGAGAATCGCCCTGCTGTGGTGTTGGAAGTTTCAAATTTGCAGCTTGTGACTCGCTTCGCGGAAACGAGCCCCCTGAGGCGCGAAGAGTACTTCCAGCTGCTGCAGGAGTTGGCCGCCGCCGGCAGGCTGACGACCGCCTTTGAAGTCTTCAGGCGTTTCTGCCCCCCGGTGGAGACGCACAGACGGGTGAGCGAGGCGACATTTGGAATCGAATCGAAGGGCGTCGAAGCACTGACGGCGTTCGTTATGACCGCTGTTGAACTGCAGCTGATTCATCTTGTGACCTTGCCATCTTTTCATGAAAGTCGACTACTGCGAACTTTCACTGGCCAGTCTTTGACGTAGTCGTAGTGTAGTAAGCGTAGGAATGGTGTTCTCCTACTTTTGTTACTGGTGCCGATTGGTTTGTCTCTGTCGTCGTTGTCGGCGGGTAACGTCGTGTAGCGCCACTGAAGCCGTTGCTTGGTCAATGATTTGCTTCTTGACTCCAGGAGGTGGAGCAGTCGCTTCACTCGCTGGTGCGCCTGGCCGTCAGAGAGTGCGCCACAAAGGCCGAACTCTACTCATTCTTGGAGCTGATTGAGGACAGCTGGGAGTCCGTCTTCTCCATGTGGGTTGGCAGTATCGGCTTTGTAGCAGCCACTTGAAATGAAAACACTGCTACTGTGCCAGATGACGATCACAAGCCATTCTGTCTGGCAGGTTCCCTCCCCTGCGCCGGGTGGCCATGTTCTACTCCTTCGAGAGCTGGCGGCCATTTAGCTTCGACCTCTGGACGGACGTGGTGCAGCTGCAGCAGCAGGGGAAGGACACCAACTCTTCCTCCTCCACCCAACTGAACCTCTACCTGCCCATGCTAGCGCAGGCTCTCAGCAGACTGAGGGCTGGGGAGGAGGAAGCGTCAGAGGGTGTCTGGACTATACTACAGGGCATCCACACCAACGTTCCACTGGAGGAGGGAGGCCTGACGGACCTGCACTTCTGGGCAGAGTGGCTCTTCAGAGAGAGCGAAGGTGGGAGACGTTCGGGAGCCTTATATGAGCGTGCTACCACTGCGTGAAGAGGTATGTGACCCTTTGCAGTGTTGCAATGGTCAGCTCCCTTGCAGGCCTCCCCACTTTGGATGACTGTCTCTCCGAGGCGCGCCAGAGGGGCTGGGACGAGTGCGCCGTTCTCAACGGCTACCTGCAGTCCTGTCTGGACCGATGCGACTTCCCTGCCTTATCCTCGACCGTGGACAAGTACAAATCCCTTGTCTCCCTGACCATGGACTTTGGCCTGAGCCCCTTCAAGTTGGGCTTGAGGCTGCTGCCCTCTCTGCTGCAGCTCTCGGCCTCTGGAGCGGTGCCCATGGGCAGCTGGCTGAGACACCTGCTCACTCTGGTGGAGGCCATGAGCCACTGTCATGGACAGCTGACGGCCGGAGCCTCGGAGCCCACTGGTGAGTCCATGAGGCGCAATCGTCAGTCAAATGCTCCACACCTGACGCGAAATTGCGAAAAACCTCAGTTGTCGTTCCTTCTTCAGAGCCTCTGTGGCTCCTGCTAACCGGCAGCGCCTTCGGCCTGCGCCCCTCGAGCAGCGATGCGGAGCTGGCGGCCTATCAGGACTTCCTAGCCGGCTTGGGGTCATTTTCCAAGGTCTGAGTGAGAGTATATTATGTGAGACTGGCTGGAGTGTCACATATTCCACAATGGTGCAAGACACACTGTCCCACTTCAGAAGCTATCGATCATGACCTTCAACGCGGAGCACGTCTGGGCGCAGCTGTCGAAGCGTTGCCCCGGCGCCGGCAGCGCCCTTCGCCAACAGCTCTTCGCCCTCTGCCGCCCCGTGGAGCGCAGAGACTTCGACGTCGACGCCATTCCAGAGGGCGTCAGGGTGGGTGGATACAGATGTCAATGCACCCCCCCCCCCAGGTACAATAAATGCTTCAATAAGCGCCCCTTCTGACCGTGGGTGTGAGCGGCGTCTGGCAGAAGATGGTAGCTTGAGGGGCGCTTGTTGGAGTATTTACGGTAGTCCCTCCGAGCACCTGCAAACCAGTCGTCACCACTGAAGCTCTCTGACTTGCAGAGGACGGAGCTGAAGAAGCTGTCCCTAAGGAAGGAGGAGATCCTGAAGAACTGGCAGCAGCAATCCTCAGCCAATGGCAATGGCAAGCCGTCCTCCAGAGGAGAGCGCGAGCGCGGCGTCCGGCTGCTCAATCGACTGGCGCTGCTGCAGGCCACTGGAGAGGTCTGTTTATGTGTGCCAGCTTCAATAATCGATTCGTGACAGTCCTCTGGTTGCAGGGTATGGCGGACGCTGTGGAACTGGTGTCGAGCGCCGGCGGCGGCGTCTTCAGAGCGTCAGTGGGGGAGCTGCTGCTGCGCCACTTGGTCCAGGCCAATCGACTCAAGGGCGCCGCCGACTTCTACAAGGAGATGTAACGTTTTCCATTGCTACTGCTAAGGAGTCCTACTGTATCCTTTCTTCTCCGCGTTGCAGTCACGACTCGGCCTCGGGCGGCGCCGTCCACTGCGTCTTGTTGGCAGAGCTGTGTCTCAAGCTGGCCAGGGACGGCCGACCGGCTAGCGAGATGGTGGAACTGCTCAAGATGCCACGGGCGCTGGCTCAAGATCGCAACGCGGGCGGAAGGGGCCATGGGCTCTCGACCGCCGCCCAGAAGCAACTGGGCGCCGCAGTGGGCGCGCTTCTGGAGCGCGGGGACGCCACAGGGGCCCACCTGCTGGCCGACACCCTGGTGCAGAGGGTCCAATTTCAAGCCGCCCAGAAGGTCTTTCTGGCCCCCTTCGTCCACCAGTACCTCAAGGAGTGAGTCCTCTCGTCTTACAGTGGCTCTTCAGAGGCCGTTATAATGGATTGTGTGTGCTTGTGTTGCAGCAAGAAGGTGGAGGAGGCTCTGCGCTTCTTCCTCAAGGTGCGCGAGACCTACCAGCTGTCGCTGCCCGTCGCCGTCGCCCTCTTCCGCCGCTGCTTCGAGCTCAACGACAAGGACGCCTTCTCCAAAGGTTGTCTGTGATAGAACAGGGGAGGAAACAGGTGGAGTGGGAAAGAATAACTTTGTGATTTCTCAGCCCACGAGGTGGTCAAGACCGTGGAGGGCGAGGGCCAGGCTGTGGTGGACGTCTTCCTGTCTCTGGTGGAGCTCGGTCGCCCCGTGGAGGCCAGGAGCGTGCTCCAGCAGCGGAATACGGTAGCTCCTATAGCTTTCCATGTAGCTTCGGATGAATCGCTTCCGCCATTTGCTTTCAGAAGGCGGCCGTCACCGCCTGCCTGTGGAGACGACTCAGCGGCGCCTTCCAACAGTACGCCGAGGCGGGACAGGTGAGAAACGCACTTGTCAAGACGGTGGTCCTGAGATTTTGGCGCCGTGTGTTCTTGGAAAGAGCGTGCCGCTGCTCTTTCAGTTGGAGTTGATCCGCTCCACTCACGCCCTGCTGGCCGAGATGGGCCTGCGGCCGCCTCCCGACTTCCTGCCCTACTACTACAACTCCTGCATGCTGGCCTGCCGTGAGTTGGAACCTTTCGGCTGCAGAATGAATGAAACTCTCTGCTGGGCAGCAAACGGCTTTTAGTGACTGGTGGGGCATACCCTTTGCCAGCCCTAATTCACCATATGCAACATTCTGAAGTCGCCCCGAACCGACTATTTGTCCGGTGAACATAAGTTTGTACCACGTTTGTCGGCGTGACCGACAAATGTCAGGCAGCTAATCGGCCTGTCCACTCTGCAGTCGGCAATTGTTTGCAGGGCATCTGGACGACGTGGACGCCGCCCTGGAGCTCTTCTCAGAGATGGAGTCGGCCAAGCAGAGGCCCAACGGCCGTCTGCGCTTCAGCCCCCTTCCCGGCACCCTGTTGGTGGTCAAGAAGCTCTGTCAGAGTCACAGACGGCCATTGCCCGAGGCCATTGGGCGCGTGGCGCCTCAGCCTGGCGGTCAGGAGCTTGGGGAACTGGAGGAAATCCACCTGAGTGAAGGTCATGACACTGCCATGGACTCCTCAGGGGTTCCCAGAGAAAGCAGAAGTTCACTTGGCGCCAGTGGACATTCACATGTGGAACTGGAAGAGGACCACTGGGGACCAGTGCCTGCCTAGCTACAGATGGCGATTCTTCCGTTGCGCGGAAATTTCGACTGTAGGACGTACAGTGTGCATTGGAGAGCTGTGACTAGTGTTCCATTGTACGCTAGATGAGGTAGTAGGTCGGAAGAAGCGTTATGTCTGATAGTAGTCGCTAGTCAATTTGTTGCCGTTCCAAACAGAAAGAAAAGAGATACATGGAATGCGGGTGATGGCGTTTCACGCTCCCAATGACGCGTCACGTCTCGCAAACTTCTTTGATATGTCGGAGTGTCTTGGTTCACACATCGCCCGTCCACACCGAAGCTCCGCTAGAAGGCGTTTGTCGAGAATGCTCCGCAGAAGCGGCCGATTGCTTCGTTTGCGTCGCCTGGTGGGCTTCGATCGCTGCGAACCCTCGACAAGCTACGCCCAATGTCGCAGGAGCTACAGGTGGAAACCTATACAACTGGGTTTCCTTCATTCACGGCAAGCTCATTTTGCGAATGTGTTTCATTTCGTTGGCTGGTAATACTACTGTAATAGTGAAACGGTTGTAGGGCAGAGACGGTAGCTGGCAAGTCTCACCGGCTGGCGAAGACGCCGGAAGCTCTGCTGGCCAACTTGTCGGCTGACTTGTTTTCCAGAGACGCTGGGACGTCGCCATGGCCTTCGCAGACACTTTTGAAGGTGTGCAAATTCTCAGTGGTTCTGTGAATGATTTCATAATGGTGCCATAGACTGATCACCATTTGCAGAAGCTCGCTCGTCCACGCGTGGAAAGAGAACACCACGAAACGGCTACACTAAGCGTGCAGTCTCTGAAGGCCGAGCTGCTGCAGTGGCAGGTACACAAGCTCTGCATACTGTAACTTGTGGTGTCAGCTACACTGCCCATTGATCAATTCTTCAGGCAGAGGGTAGAGCTTTGTCGCGCGAAGACGTCGTCAGATTTCTTGAGGCCTACGAGAAATCGACAGGTGTGCGAACTTTGCGCGAAGTATGCTGTAAGTCTATGCAGTCACTTCAGAGCCAGCGGGCTTCACAGAGGCAGAGGCGTTCCAGTTGGCCAGTTGTTGCGCCCGCTACCTCTTCCATTGCAGTCCCCAAGAAAAGTGTCGTCTGCTCGACAGACTACTCAATTGCTTCGAGCGAGAATCTGGTTGAGTTTCTGAAAGGGTTTCACGATCTGTTGAACGTGTAAAGTCTGTTTTGTGTGTTAGTCCTGCCGCTTGACGAGCCCAACTATCTTCAGCCTTCACGATGTCAGCGAAGTTCCACAATCTCCTGTTGTCCGAGAGGGTGGAAGGATGCGTCGCCTTCTCCCCAACCGATTACCTTCACTCGCTTCGACAGAGAAATATAGCCCCAGATAAGGAAACGTTTCGCCTGTTATTGTCTGCCTGCGCCCTCAGTGGCAAGCTCAAGGAAGCCAAGTGAGCGCTTCTTTGGATTGCTGTAGAGCCTACCTACTAGTGTACAATCTATCTTTGCGCATATATGTAGCAGTTGTGAGAAGCGCGCGAACGACGCTTCAGTCGGCGTAGAAGTTCCGCCGTCCCGTCCCTCCAGTGTTTTCCAGTGGTCTCGGTTCTTTCCTTTGCTGTCCGTTGTCATTTTCTGCCTTTCATCATTGCAGCGAGTTGACAGAGGCTCTGAAGGCGGACGGCTTCGACGACGGCGCACCCGAATTTGTCAGCGCTTCGATCACGGCACACGTCGTGGCCGGTGACACACCAGGGGCGGAGAGACCGATTGCCGTGGGTGCTCCACTTGACAGATTGTAGTGTGATCTAAGATATGAAAGGGTGGATTGCGGTATTGCTGTCATATTGCTATCAGATCTTTGGCCAATTCACTGAAACCGTTCCTCCAGCTTTCAGCGTCTTCGCCCTTCTGAAGCAATGCCAAATGCTGAAGCTACCGTAAATACTCTAATAAGCTCCCGGGCTTCTTTTTTCAACCTCCCCCCCAGGGGCTACTGAAGGGTGGGGGGTTATTGGAAGGGGGGGGGGGGGGGCTTATTAACCCCCTTGCAGTCACCAAATATACAGAGATTTTACTACCAATAGCATACCAAATACGCCTCTTATGCATCAAATATTCTTAACATACTACATACTAAAGGCATATTTATTACTTATGGTAGTTATAGTAGTACTATAGTACACATACATGTAGTATAGCACGTGTGGGGAGGGGGTCCTATTGGGAGCGGGGGGGGGGCTTATTATTTCAACCTCCCTCCAGGAGAGTTTCTGTTGGAGGGTAGGGGCTTATTTGAGGGGGAGGGCTTATTAAGTACTTTGGTAATGTAGTGAAATGATTAACCTCTCCCCCTGCGAAAGATCCACTTGGCCCAGAAATTTGGCTCTGAGAGGGCGCCTTCTGGCACGTTGTCATGAATTTGGGCCAGCAGTGACCACACATCTGAGGCGGCTTCGTGTGAACTGTCTGCCTCCTCTCTGTCCATAGTATAGACGAGTTGTGGCAGGTAGATATTCAGATGGGAAGACAGTTTGTCAACAGCCAGTGAACTAGTCGAATGAGCCGCAAGATGAACTAACAGCTGCCCACTAAATGGCTTCTTGTGTACGAAGGCGTAGCGCAATGCTTCAAGCACAAGTGATGGCCTGAAGAATGGGGACACGTGGTTCAATGATCAGCATGCAAATGGCAGGCATCCAAACTCAGCCCACGCCTCTATGAAAGACGGCGTCCCACTCAGATTGGATGGAATCAGTGAAGTGCAGCACATCTTCCAGCGACGGACAGTGCGCCACGGCCTGACGAAGCAGGAGACAGGCGCAGGGAGCGTTTCATTCCCTGATAAAGGAACCAAGCTGTGGTTGCAATTACCCACGGTTTCGGATGGTCATATGCTCGAAAACTCAACTCTACACACTTCAACATCCTCTTGCTCAATGGCAGAAGTTCCTGAATATCTCTGAGGCCACTGAGAGTTGTTAGAGATTGCCGTTTCCGCCAGAAAACACCAATACTCCTTCCGGGACCAATGGAGTTCGAGGCAGCTATTTTCAGCAACTGCAGAGATAACAACAGATTGTCGCACGCCTACTTCTCTGCAGTCACATCTGAAGCCCGTGCGCTTCCACTCACGAATGAGGCCAGTGTGGTCAGGCCCGTTGGCAGGCCAAGCCCGGGACCACGTTTTTCGTACACAAATAGGCTTCCCGGCTCTCCTCGTATCATACCCCAGTAAGCTCTATCAAGTATAAGGGCGGTCAGGAGAGGGCTCACGGATAGGCGCTGTACCCAGCCAGTAGTCCAAATGGGTCTTTGTTCTTGACCACAGCTAAGAATAAGCTAACTGGCTAACA